>CANTUR010001549.1:0-96594 GCA_947683625.1 Mallotus nudiflorus
ATGCCGGCAAGAACGTCCATTTGAAGCCCAGGTGACCAAGCCCACTCTATCAAATCCATGGGCCTAAACATGGGTTTTTGGGCCCAAAGACAAACCGGTATAGATGGGCTTTATGGCCCGCACTATAGCCTTCTGAGTCAGCTTCGATTTGATATATTATGGGCCCCGTGGGTCGAGCCATGCCGGCAAGAACGTCCATTTGAAGCCCAGGTGCCCAAGCCCACTCTATCAAATCCATGGGCCTAAACATGGGTTTTTGGGCACAAACACAAATCGCTATAGATGGGCTTTATGGCCCGCACTATAGCCCTCTGAGTCAGCTTCGATTTGATATATTGTGGGCCCCATGGGTCAACCGACGCCGCAACGAATGTCCATTTGAAGCCCAAGGTGCGCAAGCCCACATTCAAATCCATGGGCCTAAACTTAGGTTTTTGGGCCCGAAAACATGGGTTTTTTGGGCCCGAAGTTCAACCGCTATAGACGCAGTGTGTAGCGCCCATTATAGCCCTCTGATTCAGCTTCGATTTGATATATTATGGGCCCCGTGGGTCAACCGATGCCGCCTCGAACGTCCATTTGAAGCCCAAGTGCGCAAGCCCACTCTATCAAATCCATGGGCCTAAACATGGGTTTTTTGGGCACAAAGACAAAACGCTATAGATGGGCTTTGGGGCCCGCTCTATAGCCCTCTGAATCAGCTTCGATTTGATATATTATGGGCCCCGTGGGTCGACCCATTCCGCCACGAACGTCCATTTGAAGCCCAAGTGCCAAGCCCACTCTATCAAATCCATGGGCCTAAACATGGGTTTTTGGGCCCAAAGACAAATCGCTATAGATGGGCTTTATGGCTCGCACTATCGCCCTCTGAGTCAGCTTCAATTTGATATATTATGGGCCCCATGGGTTGACCCATGCCGCCAAGAACGTCCATTTGAAGCCCAGGTGCCCAAGCCCACTCTATCAAATCCATGGGCCTAAATATGGGTTTTTGGGCCCAAAGACAAATCGTTATAGATGGGCTTTAGGGCCCGCACTATAGCCCTCTGAGTCAGCTTCGATTTGATATATTGTGGGCCCCGTGGGTCAACCGACGTCGCCACGAACGTCCATTTGAAGCCTAAGTGCGCAAGCCCACAATCAAATCCATGGGCCTAAACTTAGGTTTTTGGGCCCGAAAACATGGGTTTTTGGGCCTGAAGTTCAACCGCTACAGATGCAGTTTGTAGCGTCCATCATAGCCCTCTAAGTCAGCTTCGATTTGATATATTATGGGCCCCGTGGGTCAACCGATGCCGCCACGAACGTCTATTTGAAGCCCAAGTGCACAAGCCCACTCTATCAAATCCATGGGCCTAAACATGGGTTTTTGGGCCCAAAGACAAAACGCTATTGATGGGCTTTGGGGCCCGCTCTATAGCCCTCTGAGTCAGCTTCGATTTGATATATTGTGGGCCTCGTGGGTCGACCCATGCCGCCACGAACGTCCATTTTAAGCCCAAGTGCCCAAGCCAACTCTATCAAATCCATGGGCCTAAACATGGGTTTTTGGGCCGACAGACAAATCGCTATAGATGGGCTTTATGGCCCGCACTATATCCCTCTGAGACAGCTTCGATTTGATATATTGTGGGCCCCGTGGGTCAACCGACACCGCCACGAACGTCCATTTGAAGCCCAAGTGCGCAAGCCCACATTCAAATCCATGGGCCTAAACTTAGGTTTTTGGGCCCGAAAACATGGGTTTTTGGGCCCGAAGCTCAACCGCTACAGACGTAGTGTGTAGCGCCCATTATAGCCCTCTGAGTCAGCTTCGATTTGATATATTATGGGCCCCGTGGGTCAACCGATGCCGCCACGAACGTCCATTTGAAGCCCAAGTGCGCAAGCCCACTCTATCAAATCCATGGGCCTAAACATGGGTCTTTGGGCCCAAAGACAAAACGCTATAGATGGGCTTTGGGGCACGCTCTATAGCCCTCTGAGTCAGCTTAGATTTGATATATTGTGGGCCCCGTGGGTCGACCCATTCCGCCACGAACGTCCATTTGAAGCCCAAGTGCCCAAGCCAACTCTATCAAATCCATGGGCCAAAACATGGGTTTTTGGGCCAAAGAAAAATCGCTATAGATGGGCTTTATGGCCCGCACTATAGCCCTCTGAGTCAGCTTCGATTTGATATATTGTGGGCCCCGTGGGTCAACCGACGCCGCCACGAACGTCCATTTGAAGCCCAAGTGCGCAAGCCCACATTGAAATCCATGGGCCTAAACTTAGGTTTTTGGGCCCGAAAACATGGGTTTTTGGGCCTGAAGTTCAACCGCTACAGACGTACTTCATAGCGCCCATTATAGCCCTCTGAGTCAGCTTCGATTTGATATATTATGGGCCCCGTGGGTCAACCGATGCCGCCACGAACGTCCATTTGAAGCCCAAGTGCGCAAGCCCACTCTATCAAATCCATGGGCCTAAACATGGGTTTTTGGGCCCAAAGACAAAACGCTATAGATGGGCTTTATGGGCCGCTCTATAGCCCTCTGAGTCAGCTTCGATTTGATATATTATGGGCCCCGTGGGTCGACCCACTCCGCCACGAACGTCCATTTGAAGCCCAAGTGCCCAAGCCCACTCTATCAAATCCATGGGCCTAAACATGGGTTTTTGGGCCCAAAGACAAATCGCTATAGATGGGCTTTATGGCCCGCACTATCGCCCTCTGAGTCAGCTTCGATTTGATATATTATGGGCCCCATGGGTTGACCCATGCCGCCAAGAACGTCCATTTGAAGCCCAGGTGCCCAAGCCCACTCTATCAAATCCATGGGCCTAAATATGGGTTTTTGGGCCCAAAGACAAATCGCTATAGATGGGCTTTGGGGCCCGCACTATAGCCCTCTGAGTCAGCTTCGATTGAATATATTGTGGGCCTCGTAGGTCACCCGACGTCGCCACGAACGTCCATTTGAAGCCCAAGTGCGCAAGCCCACAATCAAATCCAAGGGCCCAAACTTAAGTTTTTGGGCCCGAAAACATGGGTTTTTGGGCCCGAAGTTCAACCGCTACAGATGCAGTTTGTAGCCTCCATTATAGCCCTCTGAGTCAGCTTCAATTTGATATATTGTGGGCCCCATGGGTCGGTCCATGCCGCCACGAACGTCCATTTGAAGCCTAAGTGCCCAAGCCAACTCTATCAAATCCATGGGCCTAAACATGGGTTTTTGGGCCCAAAGACAAATCGCTATAGATGGGCTTTATGGCCCGCACTATATCCCTCTGAGACAGCTTCGATTTGATATATTGTGGGCCCCGTGGGTCAACCGACGCCGCCACGAACGTCCATTTGAAGCCCAAGTGTGCAAGCCCACATTCAAATCCATGGGCCTAAACTTAGGTTTTTGGGCCCGAAAACATGGGTTTTTGGGCCCGAAGTTCAACCGCTACAGACGCAGTGTGTAGCACCCATTATAGCCCTCTGAGTCAGCTTCGATTTGATATATTATGGGCCCCCGTGGGTCAACCGATGCCGCCACGAACGTCCATTTGAAGCCCAAGTGCGTAAGCCCACTCTATCAAATCCATGGGCCTAAACATGGGTTTTTGGGCCCAAAGACAAAACGCTATAGATGGGCTTTGGGGCCCGCTCTATAGCCCTCTGAGTCAGCTTCGATTTGATATATTATGGGCCCCGTGGGTCGACCCATTCCGCCACGAACGTCCATTTGAAGCCCAAGTGCCCAAGCCCACTCTATCAAATCCATGGGCCTAAATATGGGTTTTTGGGCCCAAAGACAAATCGCTATAGATGGGCTTTATGGCCAGCACTATAGCCCTCTGAGTCAGCTTCGATTTGATATATCTTGGGCCCCGTGGGTCAACCGACGTCGCCACGAACGTCCATTTGAAGCCTAAGTGCGCAAGCCCACAATCAAATCCATGGGCCTAAACTTAGGTTTTTGGGTCCGAAAACATGGGTTTTTGGGCCTAAAGTTCAACCGCTACAGATGCAGTTTGTAGCGTCCATCACAGCCCTCTGAGTCAGCTTCGATTTGATATATTGTGGGCCCCGTGGGTCAACCGATGCCGCCACGAACGTCTATTTGAAGCCCAAGTGCACAAGCCCACTCTATCAAATCCATGGGCCTAAACATGGGTTTTTGGGCCCAAAGACAAAACGCTATTGATGGGCTTTGGGGCCCGCTCTATAGCCCTCTGAGTCAGCTTCGATTTGATATATTGTGGGCCCCGTGGGTCGACCCATGCCGCCACGAACGTCCATTTGAAGCCCAAGTTCCCAAGCCAACTCTATCAAATCCATGGGCCTAAACATGGGTTTTTGGGCCCAAAGACAAATCGGTATAGATGGGCTTTATGGCCCGCACTATAGCCCTCTGAGTCAGCTTCGATTTGATATATTGTGGGCCCCGTGGGTCAACTGACGCCGCGACGAACGTCCATTTGAAGCCCAAGTGCGCAAGCCCACATTCAAATCCATGGGCCTAAACTTAGGTTTTTGGGCCCGAAAACATGGGTTTTTGGGCCCGAAGTTCAACCGCTACAGATGTAGTTTGTAGCGTCCATGATAGCCCTCTGAGTCAGCTTCGATTTGATAAATTATGGGCCCCGTGGGTCAACCGATGCCGCCACGAACGTCCATTTGAAGCCCAAGTGCGCAAGCCCACTCTATCAAATCCATGGGCCTAAATATGGGTTTTTGGGCCCAAAGACAAAACGCTATTGATGGGCTTTGGGGCCCGCTCTATAGCCCTCTGAGTCAGCTTCGATTTGATATATTGTGGGCCCCGTGGGTCGACCCATGCCGCCACGAACGTCCATTTGAAGCCCAAGTGCCCAAGCCAACTATATCAAATCCATGGGCCTAAACATGGGTTTTTTGGGCCCAAAGACAAATCGCTATAGATGGGCTTTATGGCCCGCACTATAGCCCTCTGAGTCAGCTTTGATTTGATATATTATGGGCCCCGTGGGTCAACCGACGCCGCCACGAACGTCCATTTGAAGCCCAAGTGCGCAAGCCCACATTCAAATCCATGGGCCTAAACTTAGGTTTTTGGGCCCGAAAACATGGGTTTTTGGGCCCGAAGTTCAACCGCTACAGACATAGTTTGTAGTGCCCATTATAGCCCTCTGAGTCAGCTTCGATTTGATATATTATGGGCCCCGTGGGTCAACCGATGCCGCCACGAACGTCCATTTGAAGCCCAAGTGCGCAAGCCCACTCTATCAAATCCATGGGCCTAAACATGGGTTTTTGGGCCCAAAGACAAAACGCTATAGATGGGCTTTGGGGCCCGCTCTATAGCCCTCTGAGTCAGCTTCGATTTGATATATTATGGGCCCCGTGGGTCGACCCATTCCGCCACGAACGTCCATTTGAAGCCCAAGTGCCCAAGCCCACTCTATCAAATCCATGGGCCTAAATATGGGTTTTTGGGACCAAAGACAAATCGCTATAGATGGGCTTTATGGCCCGCACTATAGCCCTCTGAGTCAGCTTCGATTTGATATATTGTGGGCCCCGTGGGTCAACCGACGTCGCCACGAACGTCCATTTGAAGCCTAAGTGCGCAAGCCCACAATCAAATCCATGGCCCTAAACTCAGGTTTTTGGGCCCGAAAACATGGGTTTTTGGGCCTGAAGTTCAACCGCTACAGATGCAGTTTGTAGTGTCCATCATAGCCCTCTAAGTCAGCTTCGATTTGATATATTGTGGGCCCCGTGGGTCAACCGATGCCGCCACGAACGTCTATTTGAAGCCCAAGTGCACAAGCCCACTCTATCAAATCCATGGGCCTAAACATGGGTTTTTGGGCCCAAAGACAAAATGCTATTGATGGGCTTTGGGGGCCCGCTCTATAGCCCTCTGAGTCAGCTTCGATTTGATAAATTGTGGGCCCCGTGGGTCGACCCATTCCGCCACGAACGTCCATTTGAAGCCCAAGTGCCCAAGCCAACTATATCAAATCCATGGGCCTAAACATGGGTTTTTGGGCCAAAGAAAAATCGCTATAGATGGGCTTTATGGCCCGCACTATAGCCCTCTGAGTCAGCTTCGATTTGATATATTGTGGGCCCCGTGGGTCAACCGACGCCGCCACGAACGTCCATTTGAAGCCCAAGTGCGCAAGCCCACATTGAAATCCATGGGCCTAAACTTAGGTTTTTGGGCCCGAAAACATGGGTTTTTGGGCCCGAAGTTCAACCGCTACAGACGTACTTCGTAGCGCCCATTATAGCCCTCTGAGTCAGCTTCGATTTGATATATTATGGGCCCCGCGGGTCAACCGATGCCGCCACGAACGTCCATTTGAAGCCCAAGTGCGCAAGCCCACTCTATCAAATCCATGGGCCTAAACATGGGTTTTTGGGCCCAAAGACAAAACGCTATAGATGGGCTTTATGGGCCGCTCTATAGCCCTCTGAGTCAGCTTCGATTTGATATATTATGGGCCCCGTGGGTCGACCCACTCCGCCACGAACGTCCATTTGAAGCCCAAGTGCCCAAGCCCACTCTATCAAATCCATGGGCCTAAACATGGGTTTTTTGGGCCCAAAGACAAATCGCTATAGATGGGCTTTATGGCCCGCACTATCGCCCTCTGAGTCAGCTTCGATTTGATATATTATGGGCCCCATGGGTTGACCCATGCCGCCAAGAACGTCCATTTGAAGCCCAGGTGCCCAAGCCCACTCTATCAAATCCATGGGCCTAAATATGGGTTTTTGGGCCCAAAGACAAATCGCTATAGATGGGCTTTGGGGCCCGCACTATAGCCCTCTGAGTCAGCTTCGATTTAATATATTGTGGGCCTCGTGGGTCACCCGACGTCGCCACGAACGTCCATTTGAAGCCCAAGTGCGCAAGCCCACAATCAAATCCAAGGGCCTAAACTTAAGTTTTTGGGCCCGAAAACATGGGTTTTTGGGCCCGAAGTTCAACCGCTACAGATGCAGTTTGTAGCCTCCATTATAGCCCTCTGAGTCAGCTTCAATTTGATATATTGTGGGCCCCATGGGTCGGTCCATGCCGCCACGAACGTCCATTTGAAGCCTAAGTGCCCAAGCCAACTCTATCAAATCCATGGGCCTAAACATGGGTTTTTGGGCCCAAAGACAAATCGCTATAGATGGGCTTTATGGCCCGCACTATATCCCTCTGAGACAGCTTCGATTTGATATATTGTGGGCCCCGTGGGTCAACCGATGCCGCCACGAACGTCCATTTGAAGCCCAAGTGTGCAAGCCCACATTCAAATCCATGGGCCTAAACTTAGGTTTTAGGGCCCGAAAACATGGGTTTTTGGGCCCGAAGTTCAACCGCTACAGACGCAGTGTGTAGCACCCATTATAGCCCTCTGAGTCAGCTTCGATTTGATATATTATGGGCCCCGTGGGTCAACCGATGCCGCCACGAACGTCCATTTGAAGCCCAAGTGCGTAAGCCCACTCTATCAAATCCATGGGCCTAAACATGGGTTTTTGGGCCCAAAGACAAAACGCTATAGATGGGCTTTGGGGCCCGCTCTATAGCCCTCTGAGTCAGCTTCGATTTGATATATTATGGGCCCCGTGGGTCGACCCATTCCGCCACGAACGTCCATTTGAAGCCCAAGTGCCCAAGCCCACTCTATCAAATCCATGGGCCTAAATATGGGTTTTTGGGCCCAAAGACAAATCGCTATAGATGGGCTTTATGGCCAGCACTATAGCCCTCTGAGTCAGCTTCGATTTGATATATCTTGGGCCCCGTGGGTCAACCGACGTCGCCACGAACGTCCATTTGAAGCCTAAGTGCGCAAGCCCACAATCAAATCCATGGGCCTAAACTTAGGTTTTTGGGTCCGAAAACATGGGTTTTTGGGTCTGAAGTTCAACCGCTACAGATGCAGTTTGTAGCGTCCATCACAGCCCTCTGAGTCAGCTTCGATTTGATATATTGTGGGCCCCGTGGGTCAATCGATGCCGCCACGAACGTCTATTTGAAGCCCAAGTGCACAAGCCCACTCTATCAAATCCATGGGCCTAAACATGGGTTTTTGGGCCCAAAGACAAAACGCTATTGATGGGCTTTGGGGCCCGCTCTATAGCCCTCTGAGTCAGCTTCGATTTGATATATTGTGGGCCCCGTGGGTCGACCCATGCCGCCACGAACGTCCATTTGAAGCCCAAGTTCCCAAGCCAACTCTATCAAATCCATGGGCCTAAACATGGGTTTTTGGGCCGAAAGACAAATCGGTATAGAGGGCTTTATGGCCCGCACTATAGCCCTCTGAGTCAGCTTCGATTTGATATATTGTGGGCCCCGTGGGTCAACTGACGCCGCGACGAACGTCCATTTGAAGCCCAAGTGCGCAAGCCCACATTCAAATCCATGGGCCTAAACTTAGGTTTTTGGGCCCGAAAACATGGGTTTTGGGCCCGAAGTTCAACCGCTACAGATGTAGTTTGTAGCGTCCATGATAGCCCTCTGAGTCAGCTTCGATTTGATAAATTATGGGCCCCGTGGGTCAACCGATGCCGCCATGAACGTCCATTTGAAGCCCAAGTGCGCAAGCCCACTCTATCAAATCCATGGGCCTAAATATGGGTTTTTGGGCCCAAAGACAAAATGCTATTGATGGGCTTTGGGGCCCGCTCTATAGCCCTCTGAGTCAGCTTCGATTTGATATATTGTGGGCCCCGTGGGTCGACCCATGCCGCCACGAACGTCCATTTGAAGCCCAAGTGCCCAAGCCAACTATATCAAATCCATGGGCCTAAACATGGGTTTTTGGGCCCAAAGACAAATCGCTATAGATGGGCTTTATGGCCCGCACTATAGCCCTCTGAGTCAGCTTCGATTTGATATATTATGGGCCCCGTGGGTCAACCGACGCCGCCACGAACGTCCATTTGAAGCCCAAGTGCGCAAGCCCACATTCAAATCCATGGGCCTAAACTTAGGTTTTTGGGCCCGAAAACATGGGTTTTTGGGCCCGAAGTTCAACCGCTACAGATGTAGTTTGTAGCGCCCATTATAGCCCTCTGAGTCAGCTTCGATTTGATATATTATGGGCCCCGTGGGTCAACCGATGCCGCCACGAACGTCCATTTGAAGCCCAAGTGCGCAAGCCCACTCTATCAAATCCATGGGCCTAAACATGGGTTTTTGGGCCCAAAGACAAAATGCTATAGATGGGCTTTAGGGCCCGCTCTATAGCCCTCTGAGTCGGCTTCGATTTGATATATTGTGGGCCCCGCGGGTCGACCCATTCCGCCACGAACGTCCATTTAAAGCCCAAGTGCCCAAGCCAACTATATCAAATCCATGGGCCTAAACATGGGTTTTTGGGCCCAAAGACAAATCGCTATAGATGGGCTTTATGGCCCGCACTATAGCCCTCTGAGTCAGCTTCAATTTGATATATTGTGGGCCCCGTGGGTCAATCGACGCCGCCACGAACGTCCATTTGAAGCCCAAGTGCGCAAGCCCACATTCAAATCCATGGGCCTAAACTTAGGTTTTTGGGCCCGAAAACATGGGTTTTTGGGCCCGAAGTTCAACCGCTACAGACATAGTTTGTAGTGCCCATTATAGCCCTCTGAGTCAGCTTCGATTTGATATATTATGGGCCCCGTGGGTCAACCGATGCCGCCACGAACGTCCATTTGAAGCCCAAGTGCGCAAGCCCACTCTATCAAATCCATGGGCCTAAACATGGCTTTTTGGGCCCAAAGACAAAACGCTATAGATGGGCTTTGGGGCCCGCTCTATAGCCCTCTGAGTCAGCTTCGATTTGATATATTATGGGCCCCGTGGGTCGACCCATTCCGCCACGAACGTCCATTTGAAGCCCAAGTGCCCAAGCCCACTCTATCAAATCCATGGGCCTAAATATGGGTTTTTGGGACCAAAGACAAATCGCTATAGATGGGCTTTATGGCCCGCACTATAGCCCTCTGAGTCAGCTTCGATTTGATATATTGTGGGCCCCGTGGGTCAACCGACGTCGCCACGAACGTCCATTTGAAGCCTAAGTGCGCAAGCCCATAATCAAATCCATGGCCCTAAACTCAGGTTTTTGGGCCCGAAAACATGGGTTTTTGGGCCTGAAGTTCAACCGCTACAGATGCAGTTTGTAGCGTCCATCATAGCCCTCTGAGTCAGCTTCGATTTGATATATTGTGGGCCCCGTGGGTCAATCGATGCCGCCACGAACGTCTATTTGAAGCCCAAGTGCACAAGCCCACTCTATCAAATCCATGGGCCTAAACATGGGTTTTTGGGCCCAAAGACAAAATGCTATTGATGGGCTTTGGGGCCCGCTCTATAGCCCTCTGAGTCAGCTTCGATTTGATATATTGTGGGCCCCGTGGGTCGACCCATTCCGCCACGAACGTCCATTTGAAGCCCAAGTGCCCAAGCCAACTATATCAAATCCATGGGCCTAAACATGGGTTTTTGGGCCAAAGACAAATCGCTATAGATGGGCTTTATGGCCCGCACTATAGCCCTCTGAGTCAGCTTCGATTTGATATATTGTGGGGCCCCGTGGGTCAACCGACGCCGCCACGAACGTCCATTTGAAGCCCAAGTGCGCAAGCCCACATTGAAATCCATGGGCCTAAACTTAGGTTTTTGGGCCTGAAAACATGGGTTTTTGGGCCCGAAGTTCAACCGCTACAGACGTACTTCGTAGCGCCCATTATAGCCCTCTGAGTCAGCTTCGATTTGATATATTATGGGCCCCGTGGGTCAACCGATGCCGCGACGAACGTCCATTTGAAGCCCAAGTGCGCAAGCCCACTCTATCAAATCCATGGGCCTAAACATGGGTTTTTGGGCCCAAAGACAAAACGCTATAGATGGGCTTTGTGGGCCGCTCTATAGCCCTCTGAGTCAGCTTCGATTTGATATATTATGGGCCCCGTGGGTCGACCAACTCCGCCACGAACGTCCATTTGAAGCCCAAGTGCCCAAGCCCACTCTATCAAATCCATGGGCCTAAACATGGGTTTTTGGGCCCAAAGACAAATCGCTATAGATGGGCTTTATGGCCCGCACTATAGCCCTCTGAGTCAGCTTCGATTTAATATATTGTGGGCCTCGTGGGTCACCCGACGTCGCCACGAACGTCCATTTGAAGCCCAAGTGCGCAAGCCCACAATCAAATCCAAGGGCCTAAACTTAAGTTTTTGGGCCCGAAAACATGGGTTTTTGGGCCCAAAGTTCAACCGCTACAGATGCAGTTTGTAGCCTCCATTATAGCCCTCTGAGTCAGCTTCAATTTGATATATTATGGGCCCCATGGGTCGGTCCATGCCGCCACGAACGTCCATTTGAAGCCTAAGTGCCCAAGCCAACTCTATCAAATCCATGGGCCTAAACATGGGTTTTTGGGCCCAAAGACAAATCGCTATAGATGGGCTTTATGGCCCGCACTATACCCTCTGAGACAGCTTCGATTTGATATATTGTGGGCCCCGTGGGTCAACCGATGCCACCACGAACGTCCATTTGAAGCCCAAGTGTGCAAGCCCACATTCAAATCCATGGGCCTAAACTTAGGTTTTTGGGCCCGAAAACATGGGTTTTTGGGCCCGAAGTTCAACCGTTACAGACGCAGTGTGTAGCACCCATTATAGCCCTCTGAGTCAGCTTCGATTTGATATATTATGGGCCCCGTGGGTCAACCGATGCCGCCACGAACGTCCATTTGAAGCCCAAGTGCGCAAGCCCACTCTATCAAATCCATGGGCCTAAAAATGGGTTTTTGGGCCCAAAGACAAAACGCTATAGATGGGCTTTGGGGCCCGCTCTATAGCCCTCTGAGTCAGCTTCGATTTGATATATTATGGGCCCCGTGGGTCGACCCATTCCGCCACGAACGTCCATTTGAAGCCCAAGTGCCCAAGCCCACTCTATCAAATCCATGGGCCTAAATATGGGTTTTTGGGCCCAAAGACAAATCGCTATAGATGGGCTTTATGGCCCGCACTATAGCCCTCTGAGTCAGCTTCGATTTGATATATTGTGGGCCCCGTGGGTCAACCGACGTCGCCACGAACGTCCATTTAAAGCCTAAGTGCGCAAGCCCACAATCAAATCCATGGGCCTAAACTTAGGTTTTTGGGCCCGAAAACATGGGTTTTTGGGCCTGAAGTTCAACCGCTACAGATGCAGTTTGTAGCGTCCATCATAGCCCTCTGAGTCAGCTTCGATTTGATATATTATGGGCCCCGTGGGTCAACCGATGCCGCCACGAACGTCCATTTGAAGCCCAAGTGCGCAAGCCCACTCTATCAAATCCATGGGCCTAAACATGGGTTTTTGGGCCCAAAGACAAAACGCTATAGATGGTCTTTAGGGCCCGCTCTATAGCCCTCTGAGTCGGCTTCGATTTGATATATTGTGGGCCCCGTGGGTCGACCCATTCCGCCACGAACGTCCATTTGAAGCCCAAGTGCCCAAGCCAACTATATCAAATCCATGGGCCTAAACATGGGTTTTTGGGCCCAAAGACAAATCGCTATAGATGGGCTTTATGGCCCGCACTATAGCCCTCTGAGTCAGCTTCAATTTGATATATTGTGGGCCCCGTGGGTCAACCGACGCCGCCACGAACGTCCATTTGAAGCCCAAGTGCGCAAGCCCACATTCAAATCCATGGGCCTAAACTTAGGTTTTTGGGCCCGAAAACATGGGTTTTTGGGCCCGAAGTTCAACCGCTACAGACGTAGTTTGTAGCGCCCATTATAGCCCTCTGAGTCAGCTTCGATTTGATATATTATGGGCCCCGTGGGTCAACCGATGCCGCCACGAACGTCCATTTGAAGCCCAAGTGCGCAAGCCCACTCTATCAATCCATGGGCGTAAACATGGGTTTTTGGGCCCAAAGACAAAACGCTATAGATGGGCTTTGGGGGCCCGCTCTATAGCCCTCTGAGTCAGCTTCGATTTGATATATTATGGGCCCCGTGGGTCGACCCATTCCGCCACGAACGTCCATTTGAAGCCCAAGTGCCCAAGCCCACTCTATCAAATCCATGGGCCTAAATATGGGTTTTTGGGCCCAAAGACAAATCGCTATAGATGGGCTTTATGGCCCGCACTATATCCCTCTGAGACAGCTTCGATTTGATATATTGTGGGCCCCGTGGGTCAACCGACGCCGCCACGAACGTCCATTTGAAGCCCAAGTGCGCAAGCCCACATTCAAATCCATGGGCCTAAACTTAGGTTTTTGGGCCCGAAAACATGGGTTTTTGGGCCCGAAGTTCAACCGCTACAGACGTAGTTTGTAGCGCCCATTATAGCCCTCTGAGTCAGCTTTGATTTGATATATTATGGGCCCCGTGGGTCAACCGATGCCGCCACGAACGTCCATTTGAAGCCCAAGTGCGCAAGCCCACTCTATCAAATCCATGGGCCTAAACATGGGTTTTTGGGCCCAAAGACAAAACGCTATAGATGGGCTTTATGGGCCACTCTATAGCCCTCTGAGTCAGCTTCGATTTGATATATTATGGGCCTCGTGGGTCGACCCACTCCGCCACGAACGTCCATTTGAAGCCCAAGTGCCCAAGCCCACTCTATCAAATCCATGGGCCTAAACATGGGTTTTTGGGCCCAAAGACAAATCGCTATAGATGGGCTTTATGGCCCGCACTATCGCCCTCTGAGTCAGCTTCGATTTGATATATTATGGGCCCCATGGGTTGACCCATGCCGCCAAGAACGTCCATTTGAAGCCCAGGTGCCCAAGCCCACTCTATCAAATCCATGGGCCTAAATATGGGTTTTTGGGCCCAAAGACAAATCGCTATAGATGGGCTTTGGGGCCCGCACTATAGCCCTCTGAGTCAGCTTCGATTTAATATATTGTGGGCCTCGTGGGTCACCCGACGTCGCCACGAACGTCCATTTGAAGCCCAAGTGCGCAAGCCCACAATCAAATCCAAGGGCCTAAACTTAAGTTTTAGGGCCCGAAAACATGGGTTTTTTGGGCCCGAAGTTCAACCGCTACAGATGCAGTTTGTAGCCTCCATTATAGCCCTCTGAGTCAGCTTCAATTTGATATATTGTGGGCCCCATGGGTCGGTCCATGCCGCCACGAACGTCCATTTGAAGCCTAAGTGCCCAAGCCAACTCTATCAAATCCATGGGCCTAAACATGGGTTTTTGGGCCCAAAGACAAATCGCTATAGATGGGCTTTATGGCCCGCACTATATCCCTCTGAGACAGCTTCGATTTGATATATTGTGGGCCCCGTGGGTCAACCGACGCCACCACGAACGTCCATTTGAAGCCCAAGTGTGCAAGCCCACATTCAAATCCATGGGCCTAAACTTAGGTTTTTGGGCCCGAAAACATGGGTTTTTGGGCCCGAAGTTCAACCCGCTACAGACGCAGTGTGTAGCACCCATTATAGCCCTCTGAGTCAGCTTCGATTTGATATATTATGGGCCCCGTGGGTCAACCGATGCCGCCACGAACGTCCATTTGAAGCCCAAGTGCGCAAGCCCACTCTATCAAATCCATGGGCCTAAACATGGGTTTTTGGGCCCAAAGACAAAACGCTATAGATGGGCTTTGGGGCCCGCTCTATAGCCCTCTGAGTCAGCTTCGATTTGATATATTATGGGCCCCGTGGGTCGACCCATTCCGCCACGAACGTCCATTTGAAGCCCAAGTGCCCAAGCCCACTCTATCAAATCCATGGGCCTAAATATGGGTTTTTGGGCCCAAAGACAAATCGCTATAGATGGGCTTTATGGCCAGCACTATATCCCTCTGAGTCAGCTTCGATTTGATATATTGTGGGCCCCGTGGGTCAACCGACGTCGCCACGAACGTCCATTTGAAGCCTAAGTGCGCAAGCCCACAATCAAATCCATGGGCCTAAACTTAGGTTTTTGAGCCCGAAAACATGGGTTTTTGGGCCTGAAGTTCAACCGCTACAGATGCAGTTTATAGCGTCCATCACAGCCCTCTGAGTCAGCTTCGATTTGATATATTGTGGGCCCCGTGGGTCAACCGATGCCGCCACGAACGTCTATTTGAAGCCCAAGTGCACAAGCCCACTCTATCAAATCCATGGGCCTAAACATGGGTTTTTGGGCCCAAAGACAAAACGCTATTGATGGGCTTTGGGGCCCGCTCTATAGCCCTCTGAGTCAGCTTCGATTTGATATATTGTGGGCCCCGTGGGTCGACCCATGCCGCCACGAACGTCCATTTGAAGCCCAAGTTCCCAAGCCAACTCTATCAAATCCATGGGCCTAAACATGGGTTTTTGGGCCCAAAGACAAATCGGTATAGATGGGCTTTATGGCCCGCACTATAGCCCTCTGAGTCAGCTTCGATTTGATATATTGTGGGCCCCGTGGATCAACCGACGCCGCGACGAACGTCCATTTGAAGCCCAAGTGCGCAAGCCCACATTCAAATCCATGGGCCTAAACTTAGGTTTTTGGGCCCGAAAACATGGGTTTTTTGGGCCTGAAGTTCAACCGCTACAGATGTAGTTTGTAGCGTCCATGATAGCCCTCTGAGTCAGCTTCGATTTGATATATTATGGGCCCTGTGGGTCAACCGATGCCGCCACGAACGTCCATTTGAAGCCCAAGTGCGCAAGCCCACTCTATCAAATCCATGGGCCTAAACATGGGTTTTTGGGCCCAAAGACAAAACGTTCTTGATGGGCTTTGGGGCCCGCTCTATAGCCCTCTGAGTCAGCTTCGATTTGATATATTGTGGGCCCCGTGGGTCGACCCATGCCGCCACGAACGTCCATTTGAAGCCCAAGTGCCCAAGCCAACTCTATCAAATCCATGGGCCTAAACATGGGTTTTTGGGCCCAAAGACAAATCGCTATAGATGGGCTTTATGGCCCGCACTATAGCCCTCTGAGTCAGCTTCGATTTGATATATTGTGGGCCCCGTGGGTCAACCGACGCCGCCACGAACGTCCATTTGAAGCCCAAGTGCGCAAGCCCACATTCAAATCCATGGGCCTAAACTTAGGTTTTTGGGCCCGAAAACATGGGTTTTTGGGCCCGAAGTTCAACCGCTACAGACGTAGTTTGTAGCGCCCATTATAGCCCTCTGAGTCAGCTTCGATTTGATATATTATGGGCCCCGTGGGTCAACCGATGCCGCCACGAACGTCCATTTGAAGCCCAAGTGCGCAAGCCCACTCTATCAAATCCATGGGCCTAAACATGGGTTTTTGGGCCCAAAGACAAAACGCTATAGATGGGCTTTAGGGCCCGCTCTATAGCCCTCTGAGTCGGCTTCGATTTGATATATTGTGGGCCCCATGGGTCGACCCATTCCGCCACGAACGTCCATTTGAAGCCCAAGTGCCCAAGCCAACTATATCAAATCCATGGGCCTAAACATGGGTTTTTGGGCCCAAAGATAAATCGCTATAGATGGGCTTTATGGCCCGCACTATAGCCCTCTGAGTCAGCTTCGATTTGATATATTGTGGGCCCCGTGGGTCAACCGACGCCGCCACGAACGTCCATTTGAAGCCCAAGTGCGCAAGCCCACATTCAAATCCATGGGCCTAAACTTAGGTTTTTGGGCCCGAAAACATGGGTTTTTGGGCCCGAAGTTCAACCGCTACAGACATAGTTTGTAGCGCCCATTATAGCCCTCTGAGTCAGCTTCGATTTGATATATTATGGGCCCCGTGGGTCAACCGATGCCGCCACGAACGTCCATTTGAAGCCCAAGTGCGCAAGCCCACTCTATCAAATCCATGGGCCTAAACATGGGTTTTTGGGCCCAAAGATAAAACGCTATAGATGGGCTTTGGGGCCCGCTCCATAGCCCTCTGAGTCAACTTCGATTTGATATATTATGGGCCCCGTGGGTCGACCCATTCCGCCACGAACGTCCATTTGAAGCCCAAGTGCCCAAGCCCACTCTATCAAATCTGTGGGCCTAAATATGGGTTTTTGGGACCAAAGACAAATCGCTATAGATGGGCTTTATGGCCCGCACTATAGCCCTCTGAGTCAGCTTCGATTTGATATATTGTGGGCCCCGTGGGTCAACCGACGTCGCCACGAACGTCCATTTGAAGCCTAAGTGCGCAAGCCCACAATCAAATCCATGGCCCTAAACTCAGGTTTTTGGGCCCGAAAACATGGGTTTTTGGGCCTGAAGTTCAACCGCTACAGATGCAGTTTATAGCGTCCATCATAGCCCTCTGAGTCAGCTTCGATTTGATATATTGTGGGCCCCGTGGGTCAACCGATGCCGCCACGAACGTCTATTTGAAGCCCAAGTGCACAAGCCCACTCTATCAAATCCATGGGCCTAAACATGGGTTTTTGGGCCCAAAGACAAAATGCTATTGATGGGCTTTAGGGCCCGCTCTATAGCCCTCTGAGTCAGCTTCGATTTGATATATTGTGGGCCCCGTGGGTCGACCCATGCCGCCACGAACGTCCATTTGAAGCCCAAGTGCCCAAGCCAACTCTATCAAATCCATGGGCCTAAACATGGGTTTTTGGGCCCAAAGACAAATCGCTATAGATGGGCTTTATGGCCCGCACTATAGCCCTCTGAGTCAGCTTTGATTTGATATATTGTGGGCCCCGTGGGTCAACCGACGCCGCCACGAACGTCCATTTGAAGCCCAAGTGCGCAAGCCCACATTCAAATCCATGGGCCTAAACTTAGGTTTTTGGGCCCGAAAACATGGGTTTTTAGGCCCGAAGTTCAACCGCTACAGATGCAGTTTGTAGCGCCCATTATAGCCCTCTGAGTCAGCTTCGATTTGATATATTATGGGCCCCGTGGGTCAACCGATGCCGCCACGAACGTCCATTTGAAGCCCAAGTGCGCAAGCCCACTCTATCAAATCCATGGGCCTAAACATGGGTTTTTGGGCCCAAAGACAAAATGCTATAGATGGGCTTTGGGGCCCGCTCTATAGCCCTCTGAGTCAGCTTCGATTTGATATATTGTGGGCCCCGTGGGTCAACCGACGTCGCCACGAACGTCCATTTAAAGCCCAAGTGCGCAACCCCACAATCAAATCCATAGGCCTAAACTTAGGTTTTTGGGCCCGAAAACATGGGTTTTTGGGCCTGAAGTTCAACCGCTACAGATGCAGTTTGTAACGTCCATGATAGCCCTCTGAGTCAGCTTCGATTTGATGTATTATGGGCCCCGTGGGTCAACCGATGCCGCCACGAACGTCCATTTGAAGACCAAGTGCACAAGCCCACTCTATCAAATCCATGGGCCTAAACATGGGTTTTTGGGCCCAAAGACAAAACACTATTGATGGGCTTTGGGGTCCGCTCTATAGCCCTCTGAGTCAGCTTCGATTTGATATATTGTGGGCCCCGTGGGTCGACCCATTCCGCCACGAACGTCCATTTGAAGCCCAAGTGCCCAAGCCAACTCTATCAAATCCATGGGCCTAAACATGGGTTTTTGGGCCCAAAGACAAATCGCTATAGATGGGCTTTATGGCCTGCTCTATAGCCCTCTGAGTCAGCTTCGATTTGATATATTGTGGGCCCCGTGGGTCAACCGACGCCGCCACGAACGTCCATATGAAGCCCAAGTACGCAAGCCAACATTCAAATCCATGGGCCTAAACTTAGGTTTTTGGGCACGAAAACATGGGTTTTTAGGCCCGAAGTTCAACCGCTACAGATGCAGTTTGTAGCGCCCATTATAGCCCTCTGAGTCAGCTTCGATTTGATATATTATGGGCCCCGTGGGTCAACCGATGCCGCCACGAACGTCCATTTGAAGCCCAAGTGCGCAAGCCCACTCTATCAAATCCATGGGCCTAAACATGGGTTTTTGGGCCCAAAGACAAAACGCTATAGATGGGCTTTGGGGCCCGCTCTATAGCCCTCTGAGTCAGCTTCGATTTGATATATTGTGGGCCCCGTGGGTCGACCCATTCCGCCACGAACGTCCATTTGAAGCCCAAGTGCCCAAGCCAACTCTATCAAATCCATGGGCCTAAACATGGGTTTTTGGGCCCAAAGACAAATCGCTATAGATGGGCTTTATGGCCCGCACTATAGCCCTCTGAGTCAGCTTCGATTTGATATATTGTGGGCCCCGTGGGTCAACCGACGCCGCCACGAACGTCCATTTGAAGCCTAAGTGCGCAAGCCCACAATCAAATCCATGGGCCTAAACTTAGGTTTTTGGGCCCGAAAACATGGATTTTTGGGCCTGAAGTTCAACCGCTACAGATGTAGTTTGTAGCGTCCATCATAGCCCTCTGAGTCAGCTTCGATTTGATATATTTTGGGCCCCGTGGGTCAACCGATGCCACCACGAACGTCCATTTGAAGCCCAAGTGCGCAAGCCCATTCTATCAAATCCATGGGACTAAACATGTGTTTTTGGGCCCAAAGACAAATTGCTATAGATGGGATTTATGGCCCACATTGTAGCCCTCTGTGTTAACTTCGATTTGATATATTGTGGGCCCCGTGGGTCAACCGACGCCGCCACGAACGTCCATTTGAAGCCCAAGTGCGCAAGCGCACTCTACCAAATCCATAGGCCTAAACATGGGTTTTTGGGCCCAAAGACAAATCGCTATAGATGGGCTTTATGGCCCACACTATAGCCCTCTGAGTCAGCTTTGATTTGATATATTATGGGCCCCGTGGATCGACCCATGCCTCCAAGAACGTCCATTTGAAGCCCAAGTGCCCAAGCCAACTCTATCAAATCCATGGGCCTAAACATGGGTTTTTGGGCCCAAAGACAAATCGCTATAGATGGGCTTTATGGCCTGCTCTATAGCCCTCTGAGTCAGCTTCGATTTGATATATTGTGGGCCCCGTGGGTCAACCGACGCCGCCACGAACGTCCATATGAAGCCCAAGTGCGCAAGCCAACATTCAAATCCATGGGCCTAAACTTAGGTTTTTGGGCACGAAAACATGGGTTTTTGGGCCCGAAGTTCAACCGCTACAGATGTAGTTTGTAGCGTCCATTATAACCCTCTGAGTCAGCTTCGATTTGATATATTATGGGCCCCGTGGGTCAACCGATGCCGCCACGAACGTCCATTTGAAGCCCAAGTGCGCAAGCCCACTCTATCAAATCCATGGGCCTAAACATGGGTTTTTGGGCCCAAAGACAAAACGCTATAGATGGCCTTTGGGGCCCGCTCTATAGCCCTCTGAGTCAGCTTCGATTTGATATATTGTGGGCCCCATGGGTCGACCCATTCCGCCACGAACGTCCATTTGAAGCCCAAGTGCCCAAGCCCACTCTATCAAATCCATGGGCCTAAACATGGGTTTTTGGGCCCAAAGACAAATCGCTAAAGATGGGCTTTATGGCCCGCACTATCGCCCTCTGAGTCAGCTTCGATTTGATATATTATGGGCCCCATGTGTTGACCCATGCCGCCAAGAACGTCCATTTTAAGCCCAGGTGCCCAAGCCCACTCTATCAAATCCATAGGCCTAAATATGGGTTTTTGGGCCCAAAGACAAATCGCTATAGATGGGCTTTGGGGCCCGCACTGTAGCCCTCTGAGTCAGCTTCGATTTAATATATTGTGGGCCCCGTGGGTCAACCGACGTCGCCACGAACGTCCATTTGAAGCCCAAGTGTGCAAGCCCACAATCAAATCCATGGGCCTAAACTTAAGTTTTTGGGCCCGAAAACATGGGTTTTTGGGCCCGAAGTGTAACCGCTACAGATGCAGTTTGTAGCGTCCATTATAGCCCTCTGAGTCAGCTTCGATTTGATATATTGTGGGCCCCATGGGTCGGCCCATGCCGCTACGAACGTCCATTTGAAGCCCAAGTGCCCAAGCCAACTCTATCAAATCCATGGGCCTAAACATGGGTTTTTGGGCCCAAAGACAAATCGCTATAGATGGGCTTTATGGTCCGCGCTATATCCCTCTGAGACAGCTTCGATTTGATATATTGTGGGCCCCATGGGTCAACCGACGCCGCCAAGAACGTCCATTTGAAGCCCAAGTGCTCAAGCCCACATTCAAATCCATGGGCCTAAACTTAGGTTTTTGGGCCCGAAAACATGGGTTTTGGGCCCGAAGTTCAACCGCTACAGACGCAGTTTGTAGCGCCCATTATAGCCCTCTGAGTCAGCTTCGATTTGATATATTATGGGCCCCGTGGGTCAACCGATGCCGCCACGAACGTCCATTTGAAGCCCAAGTGCGCAAGCCCATTCTATCAAATCCATGGGACTAAACATGTGTTTTTGGGCCCAAAGACAAATCGCTATAGATGGGATTTATGGCCCGCATTGTAGCCCTCTGTTTAACTTCGATTTGATATATTATGGGCCCCGTGGGTCAACCGACGCCGCCACGAACGTCCATTTGAAGCCCAAGTGCGCAAGCGCACTCTACCAAATCATAGGCCTAAACATGGGTTTTTGGGCCCAAAGACAAATCGCTATAGATGGGCTTTATGGCCCACACTATAGCCCTCTGAGTCAGCTTTGATTTGATATATTATGGGCCCCGTGGATTGACCCATGCCTCCAAGAACGTCCATTTGAAGCCCAAGTGCCCAAGCCCACTCTATCAAATCCATGGGCCTAAACATGGGTTTTTGGGCCCAAAGACAAATCGCAATAGATGGGCTTTATGGCCCGCACTATAGCCCTCTGAGTCAGCTTCGATTTGATATATTGTGGGCCCCGTGGGTCAACCGACGCTGCCACGAACGTCCATTTGAAGCCCAAGTGTGCAAGCCCACAATCAAATCCATGGGCCTAAACTTAGGTTTTTGGGCCCGAAGTTAAACTACTACAGACGCAGTTTGTAGCGCCCATTATAGCCCTCTGAGTCAGCTTGGATTTGATATATTCTGGGCCCCGGTGGGTCAACCGATGCCGCGACGAACGTCCATTTGAAGCCCAAGTCCGCAAGCCCACTCTATCAAATCCATGGGCCTAAACATGGGTTTTTGGGACTAAAGACAAAAACGCTATAGATGGGCTTTCAGGCCCGCACTATAGCCCTCTGACTTAGCTTCAATTTGATATATTGTGGGATTCGTGGGTCAACCGACGCCGCCATGAACGTCCATTTGAAGCCCAAGTGCGCAAGCCCATAATCAAATCCATGGGCCTAAACTTATGTTTTTGGGCCCAAAAACATGGGTTTTTGGGCCCGAAGGTAAACCACTATAAATGCAATTTATATCGCCCATTATAGCCCTCTGAGTCAGCTTTGATTTGATATATTATGGGCCCCGTGGGTCAACCGATACCGCCACGAACGTCCATTTGAAGCCCAAGTGCGCAAGCCCACTCTACCAAATCCATGGGCCTAAACATGGGTTTTTGGGCCCAAAGACAAATCGCTATAGATGGGCTTTATGGCCCGCACTATAGCCCTCTGAGTCAGCTTCGATTTGATATATTATGGGCCCCGTGGGTTGACCCATGCCTCCAAGAACATCCATTTGAAGCCCAAGTGCCCAAGCCCACTCTATCAAATCCATGGGCCTAAACATGGGTTTTTGGGCCCAAAGACAAATCGCAATAGATGGGCTTTATGGCCCGCATTGTAGCCCCTCTGTGTCAACTTCGATTTGATATATTGTGGGCCCCGTGGGTTAACCGACGCCGCCACGAACGTCCATTTGAAGCCCAAGTGCGCAAGCCCACAATCAAATCCATGGGCCTAAACTTAGGTTTTTGGGCCCAAAAACATGGGTTTTTGGGCCCGAAGTTAAACCGCTACAGCAGCAGTTTGTAGCACCCATTATAGCCCTCTGAGTCAGCTTCGATTTGATATATTATGGGCCCCGTGGGTCAACCGATGCCGCCTATGAACGTCCATTTGAAGCCCAAGTGCGCAAGCCCACTCTATCAAATCCATGGGCCTAAAAATGGGTTTTTGGGCCCAAAGGCAAATCGCTATAGATGGGCTTTAGGCCCCACACTATAGCCCTCTGTGTCATCTTCAATTTGATATATTGTGGGCTTCGTGGGTCGACCCATGCCGCCACGAACGTCTATTTGAAGCCCAAGTGCCCAAGCCCACTCTATCAAATCCATGGGCCTAAACATGGGTTTTTGGGCCCAAAGACAAATCGCTATAGTTGGGCTTTATGGCCTGCACTATAGCCCTCTGAGTCAGCTTCGATTTGATATATTATGGGCCCCGTGGGTCGACCCATGCCGCCAAGAACGTCCATTTGAAGCCCAAGTGCCCAAGCCCACTCTATCAAATCCGTGGGCCTAAACATGGGTTTTTGGGCCCAAAGACAAATCGCTATAGATGGGCTTTATGGCCCGTACTATAGCCCTCTGAGTCAGCTTCGATTAGATATATTATGGGCCCCGTGGGTCGACCCATTCCGCCAAGAACGTCCATTTGAAGCCCAGGTGCCCAAGCCCACTCTATCAAATCCATGGGCCTAAAACATGGGTTTTTGGGCCCAAAGACAAATCGCTATATTTGGCCTTTATGGCCCGCACTATAGCCCTCTGAGTCAGCTTCGATTTCATATATTATGGGCCCCGTGGGTCGAGCCATGCCGCCACGAACGTCCATTTGAAGCCCAAGTGCGCAAGCCCACTCTATCAATTCCATGGGCCTAAACATTGGTTTTTGGGCCCAAAGACAAATCGCTATAGATGGGCTTTGGGGCCCGTACTATTGCCCTCTGAGTCAGCTTCGATTTGATATATTATGGGCCCCGTGGGTCAATCGATGCCACCAGGAACGTCCATTTGAAGCCCAAGTGCGCAAGCCCATTCTATCAAATCCATGGGCCTAAACATGGGTTTTTGGGCCCAAAGACAAATCGCTATAGATGGGCTTTGGGGCCCACACTATAGCCCTCTGAATCAGCTTCGATTTGATATATTGTGGGCTTCGTGGATCGACCCATGCCGCCACGAACGTCCCTTTGAAGTCCAAGTGCCCAAGCCCACTCTATCAAATCCGTTGGCCTAAACATGGGTTTTTGGGCCCAAAGACAAATCACTATAGATGGGATTTATGGCCCGCACTATAGCCCTCTGAGTCAGCTTCGATTTGATATATTATGGGTCCCGTGGGTCGACCCATTCCGCCAAGAACGTCCATTTGAAGCCCAGGTGCCCAAGCCCACTCTATCAAATCCATGGGCCTAAACATGGGTTTTTAGGCCCAAAGACAAATCGCACCAGATGGGCTTTATGGCCCGCACTATAGCCCTCTGAGTCAGCTTTGATTTGATATATTGTGGGCCCTGTGGGTCAACCGACGCCGCCACGAACGTCCATTTGAACCCTAAGTGCGCAAGCCCACAATCAAATCCATGGGCCTAAACTTAGGTTTTTGGGCCCAAAAACATGGCTTTTTGGGCCCGAAGTTAAATCGCTACAGATGTAGTTTATAGCGCCCATTATAGCCCTCTGAGTCAGCTTCGATTTGATATATTATGGGCCCCGTGGGTCAAACCGATGCCGCCACGAATGTCCATTTGAAGCCCAAGTGCGCAAGCCCACTCTATCAAATCCATGGGCCTAAACTTTGGTTTTTGGG
Organism: Mallotus nudiflorus; assembly: GCA_947683625.1. Taxonomy (NCBI): domain Eukaryota; kingdom Viridiplantae; phylum Streptophyta; class Magnoliopsida; order Malpighiales; family Euphorbiaceae; genus Mallotus; species Mallotus nudiflorus. Next base: position 24,536 of record CANTUR010001549.1, read on the forward strand.
TCCAAAGACAAATCGCTATAGATGGGCTTTATGGCCCGTACTATAGCCCTCTGAGTCAGCTTCGATTTGATATATTGTGGGCCTCGTGGGTCAACCGATGCCGCCACGAACGTCCATTTGAAGCCCAAGTGCGCAAGCCCACAATCAAATCCATGGGCCTAAACTTAGGTTTTTGGGCCCAAAAACATGGGTTTTTGGGCCCGAAGTTAAATCGCCACATATGCAGTTTATAGCGCCCATTATAGCCCTCTGAGTCAGCTTCGATTTGATATATTATAGGCCCCATGGGTCAATCGATGCCGCCACGAACGTCCATTTGAAGCCCAAGTGCGCAAGCCCACAATCAAATCGATGGGCCTAAACTTAGGTTTTTGGGCCCGAAGTTAAATCAGTACAGATGCAGTTTGTAGCGCCCATTATAGCCCTCTGAGTCAGCTTCGATTTGATATATTATGGGCCCCGTGGGTCAATCGATGCCGCCACGAACGTCCATTTGAAGCCCAAGTTCGCAAGCCCATTCTATCAAATCCATGGGCCTAAACATGGGTTTTTGGGCCGAAAGACAAATCGCTATAGATGGGCTTTGGGGCCCGCACTATAGCCCTCTGAGTCAGCTTCGATTTCATATATTGTGGGCTTCGTGGGTCGACCCATGCCGCCACGAACGTCCCTTTGAAGCCCAAGTGCCCAAGCCCACTCTATCAAATATGTGGGCCTAAACATGGGTTTTTGGGCCCAAAGACAAATCGCTATAGATGGGCTTTGGGGCCCGCACTATAGCCCTCTAAGTCAGCTTCAATTTGATATATTGTGGGCTTCGTGGGTCGACCCATGCCGCGACGAATGTCCAGTTGAAGCCCAAGTGCCCAAGCCCACTCTATCAAATCCGTGGGCCTAAACATGGGTTTTTGGGCCCAAAGACAAATCGCTATAGATGGGCTTTATGGCCCGCACTATAGCCCTCTGAGTCAGCATCGATTTGATATATTATGGGCCCCGTGGGTCGACCCATTCCGCCACGAACGTCCATTTGAAGCCCAGGTGCCCAAGCCCACTCTATCAAATCCATGGGCCTAAACATAGGTTTTTGGGCCCAAAAACATGGGTTTTTGGGCCCGAAGTTAAATCGCTACAGACGCAATTTGTAGCGCCCATTATAGCTCTCTGAGTCAGCTTCGATTTGATATATTATGGGCCCCGTGGGTCAATCGATGCTGCCACGAACGTCCATTTGATGCCCAAGTGCGCAAGCCCATTCTATCAAATCCATGGGCCTAAACATGGGTTTTTGGGCCCAAAGACAAATCGCTATAGATGGGATTTCGGGCCCGCACTATAGCCCTCTGAGTCAGCTTCGATTTGATATATTGTGGGCTTCATGGGTCGACCCATGCCGGCACGAACGTCCCTTTGAAGCCCAAGTGCCCAAGCCTACTCTATCAAATCCGTGGGCCTAAACATGGGTTTTTGGGACCAAAGACAAATCGCTATAGATGGGCTTTAGGGCCCGCACTATAGCCCTCTGAGTCAACTTCGATTTGATATATTGTGGGCTTCGTGGGTCGACCCATGCCGCCACGAATGTCCAGTTGAAGCCCAAGTCCCCAAGCCCACTCTATCAAATCCATGGGCCTAAACATGGGTTTTTGGGCCCAAAGACAAATCGCTATAGATGGGCTTTGGGGCCCGTACTATAGCCCTCTGAGTCAGCTTCGATTTGATATATTGTGGGCTTCGTGGGTCGACCCATGCCGCCACGAATGTCCAGTTGAAGCCCAAGTGCCCAAGCCCACTCTATCAAATCCGTGGGCCTAAACATGGGTTTTTGGGCCCAAAGACAAATCGCTATAGATGGGCATTGGGCCCGCACTATAGCCCTCTGAGTCAGCTTCGATTTGATATATTGTGGGCTTCATGGGTCGACCCATGCCGCCATGAATGTCCAGTTGAAGCCCAAGTGCCCAAGCCCACTCTATCAAATCCGTGGGCCTAAACATGGGTTTTTAGGCCCAAAGACAAATCGCTATAGATGGGCTTTATGGCCCATACTATACCCCTCTGAGTCAGCTTCGATTTGATATATTATTGGCCCTGTGGGTCGACCCATTCCGCCAAGAACGTCCATTTGAAGCCCAAGTGCGCAAGCCCACAATCAAATCCATGGGCCTAAACACAGGTTTTTGGGCCCGAAGTTAAATCGCTACAGATGCAGTTTGTAGCGCCCATTATAGCCCTCTGAGTCAGCTTCGATTTGATATATTAAGGGCCCCGTGGGTCAACCGATGCCGCCAGGAACGTCCATTTGAAACCCAAGTGTGCAAGCCCACTCTATCAAATCCATGGGCCTAAACATTGGTTTTTGGGTCCAAAGACAAATCGCTATAGATGGGCTTTATGGCCCGCACTATAGCCCTCTGAGTCAGCCTCGATTTGATATATTGTGGGTCCCGTGGGTCAACCGACGCCGCCACGAACGTCCATTTGAAGCCCAAGTGCGCAAGCCCACTCTATCAAATCCATGGGCCTAAACATGGGTTTTTGGGCCCAAAGACAAAACGCTATAGATGGGCTTTGGGGCCCGCTCTATAGCCCTCTGAGTCAGCTTCGATTTGATATATTGTGGGCCCCGTGGGTCGACCCATTCCGCCACGAACGTCCATTTGAAGCCCAAGTGCCCAAGCCAACTCTATCAAATCCATGGGCCTAAACATGGGTTTTTGGGCCCAAAGACAAATCGCTATAGATGGGCTTTATGGCCTGCTCTATAGCCCTCTGAGTCAGCTTCGATTTGATATATTGTGGGCCCCATGGGTCAACCGACGCCGCCACGAACGTCCATATGAAGCCCAAGTGCGCAAGCCAACATTCAAATCCATGGGCCTAAACTTAGGTTTTTGGGCCCGAAAACATGGGTTTTTAGGCCCGAAGTTCAACCGCTATAGATGCAGTTTGTAGCGCCCATTATAGCCCTCTGAGTCAGCTTCGATTTGATATATTATGGGCCCCGTGGGTCAACCGATGCCGCCACGAACGTCCATTTGAAGCCCAAGTGCGCAAGCCCACTCTATCAAATCCATGGGCCTAAACATGGGTTTTTGGGCCCAAAGACAAAACGCTATAGATGGGATTTGGAGACCGCTCTATAGCCCTCTGAGTCAGCTTCGATTTGATATATTGTGGGCCCCGTGGGTTGACCCATTCCGCCACGAACGTCCATTTGAAGCCCAAGTGCCCAAGCCAACTCTATCAAATCCATGGGCCTAAACATGGGTTTTTGGGCCCAAAGACAAATAGCTATAGATGGGCTTTATGGCCTGCACTATAGCCCTCTGAGTCAGCTTCGATTTGATAAATTGTGGGCCCCGTGGGTCAACCGACGCCGCCACGAACGTCCATTTGATGCCCAAGTGCGCAAGCCCACATTCAAATCCATGGGCCTAAACTTAGGTTTTTGGGCACGAAAACATGGGTTTTTGGGCCCGAAGTTCAACCGCTACAGATGTAGTTTGTAGCGTCCATTATAGCCCTCTGAGTCAGCTTCGATTTGATATATTATGGGCCCCGTGGGTCAACCGATGCCGCCACGAACGTCCATTTGAAGCCCAAGTGCGCAAGCCCACTCTATCAAATCCATGGGCCTAAACATGGGTTTTTGGGCCCAAAGACAAAACGCTATAGATGGCCTTTGGGGCCCGCTCTATAGCCCTCTGAGTCAGCTTCGATTTGATATATTGTGGGCCCCATGGGTCGACCCATTCCGCCACGAACGTCCATTTGAAGCCCAAGTGCCCAAACCCACTCTATCAAATCCATGGGCCTAAACATGGGTTTTTGGGCCCAAAGACAAATCGCTAAAGATGGGCTTTATGGCCCGCACTATCGCCCTCTGAGTCAGCTTCGATTTGATATATTATGGGCCCCATGTGTTGACCCATGCCGCCAAGAACGTCCATTTTAAGCCCAGGTGCCCAAGCCCACTCTATCAAATCCATAGGCCTAAATATGGGTTTTTGGGCCCAAAGACAAATCGCTATAGATGGGCTTTGGGGCCCGCACTGTAGCCCTCTGAGTCAGCTTCGATTTAATATATTGTGGGCCCCGTGGGTCAACCGACGTCGCCACGAACGTCCATTTGAAGCCCAAGTGTGCAAGCCCACAATCAAATCCATGGGCCTAAACTTAAGTTTTTGGGCCCGAAAACATGGGTTTTTGGGCCCGAAGTGTAACCGCTACAGATGCAGTTTGTAGCGTCCATTATAGCCCTCTGAGTCAGCTTCGATTTGATATATTGTGGGCCCCATGGGTCGGCCCATGCCGCTACGAACGTCCATTTGAAGCCCAAGTGCCCAAGCCAACTCTATCAAATCCATGGGCCTAAACATGGGTTTTTGGGCCCAAAGACAAATCGCTATAGATGGGCTTTATGGTCCGCGCTATATCCCTCTGAGACAGCTTCGATTTGATATATTGTGGGCCCCATGGGTCAACCGACGCCGCCAAGAACGTCCATTTGAAGCCCAAGTGCTCAAGCCCACATTCAAATCCATGGGCCTAAACTTAGGTTTTTGGGCCCGAAAACATGGGTTTTTGGGCCCGAAGTTCAACCGCTACAGACGCAGTTTGTAGCGCCCATTATAGCCCTCTGAGTCAGCTTCGATTTGATATATTATGGGCCCCGTGGGTCAACCGATGCCGCCACGAACGTCCATTTGAAGCCCAAGTGCGCAAGCCCATTCTATCAAATCCATGGGACTAAACATGTGTTTTTGGGCCCAAAGACAAATCGCTATAGATGGGATTTATGGCCCGCATTGTAGCCCTCTGTGTTAACTTCGATTTGATATATTATGGGCCCCGTGGGTCAACCGACGCCGCCACGAACGTCCATTTGAAGCCCAAGTGCGCAAGCGCACTCTACCAAATCCATAGGCCTAAACATGGGTTTTTGGGCCCAAAGACAAATCGCTATAGATGGGCTTTATGGCCCACACTATAGCCCTCTGAGTCAGCTTTGATTTGATATATTATGGGCCCCGTGGATCGACCCATGCCTCCAAGAACGTCCATTTGAAGCCCAAGTGCCCAAGCCCACTCTATCAAATCCATGGGCCTAAACATGGGTTTTTGGGCCCAAAGACAAATCGCAATAGATGGGCTTTATGGCCCGCACTATAGCCCTCTGAGTCAGCTTCGATTTGATATATTGTGGGCCCCGTGGGTCAACCGACGCTGCCACGAACGTCCATTTGAAGCCCAAGTGTGCAAGCCCACAATCAAATCCATGGGCCTAAACTTAGGTTTTTGGGCCCGAAGTTAAACTACTACAGACGCAGTTTGTAGCGCCCATTATAGCCCTCTGAGTCAGCTTGGATTTGATATATTCTGGGCCCCGTGGGTCAACCGATGCCGCGACGAACGTCCATTTGAAGCCCAAGTCCGCAAGCCCACTCTATCAAATCCATGGGCCTAAACATGGGTTTTTGGGACTAAAGACAAAACGCTATAGATGGGCTTTCAGGCCCGCACTATAGCCCTCTGACTTAGCTTCAATTTGATATATTGTGGGATTCGTGGGTCAACCGACGCCGCCATGAACGTCCATTTGAAGCCTAAGTGCGCAAGCCCATAATCAAATCCATGGGCCTAAACTTATGTTTTTGGGCCCAAAAACATGGGTTTTTGGGCCCGAAGGTAAACCACTATAAATGCAATTTATATCGCCCATTATAGCCCTCTGAGTCAGCTTTGATTTGATATATTATGGGCCCCGTGGGTCAACCGATACCGCCACGAACGTCCATTTGAAGCCCAAGTGCGCAAGCCCACTCTACCAAATCCATGGGCCTAAACATGGGTTTTTGGGCCCAAAGACAAATCGCTATAGATGGGCTTTATGGCCCGCACTATAGCCCTCTGAGTCAGCTTCGATTTGATATATTATGGGCCCCGTGGATTGACCCATGCCTCCAAGAACATCCATTTGAAGCCCAAGTGCCCAAGCCCACTCTATCAAATCCATGGGCCTAAACATGGGTTTTTGGGCCCAAAGACAAATCGCAATAGATGGGCTTTATGGCCCGCATTGTAGCCCTCTGTGTCAACTTCGATTTGATATATTGTGGGCCCCGTGGGTTAACCGACGCCGCCACGAACGTCCATTTGAAGCCCAAGTGCGCAAGCCCACAATCAAATCCATGGGCCTAAACTTAGGTTTTTGGGCCCAAAAACATGGGTTTTTGGGCCCGAAGTTAAACCGCTACAGCAGCAGTTTGTAGCACCCATTATAGCCCTCTGAGTCAGCTTCGATTTGATATATTATGGGCCCCGTGGGTCAACCGATGCCGCCATGAACGTCCATTTGAAGCCCAAGTGCGCAAGCCCACTCTATCAAATCCATGGGCCTAAAAATGGGTTTTTGGGCCCAAAGGCAAATCGCTATAGATGGGCTTTAGGCCCCGCACTATAGCCCTCTGTGTCATCTTCAATTTGATATATTGTGGGCTTCGTGGGTCGACCCATGCCGCCACGAACGTCTATTTGAAGCCCAAGTGCCCAAGCCCACTCTATCAAATCCATGGGCCTAAACATGGGTTTTTGGGCCCAAAGACAAATCGCTATAGTTGGGCTTTATGGCCTGCACTATAGCCCTCTGAGTCAGCTTCGATTTGATATATTATGGGCCCCGTGGGTCGACCCATGCCGCCAAGAACGTCCATTTGAAGCCCAGGTGCCCAAGCCCACTCTATCAAATCCGTGGGCCTAAACATGGGTTTTTGGGCCCAAAGACAAATCGCTATAGATGGGCTTTATGGCCCGTACTATAGCCCTCTGAGTCAGCTTCGATTAGATATATTATGGGCCCCGTGGGTCGACCCATTCCGCCAAGAACGTCCATTTGAAGCCCAGGTGCCCAAGCCCACTCTATCAAATCCATGGGCCTAAACATGGGTTTTTGGGCCCAAAGACAAATCGCTATATTTGGCCTTTATGGCCCGCACTATAGCCCTCTGAGTCAGCTTCGATTTCATATATTATGGGCCCCGTGGGTCGAGCCATGCCGCCACGAACGTCCATTTGAAGCCCAAGTGCGCAAGCCCACTCTATCAATTCCATGGGCCTAAACATTGGTTTTTGGGCCCAAAGACAAATCGCTATAGATGGGATTTGGGGCCCGTACTATAGCCCTCTGAGTCAGCTTCGATTTGATATATTATGGGCCCCGTGGGTCAATCGATGCCACCAGGAACGTCCATTTGAAGCCCAAGTGCGCAAGCCCATTCTATCAAATCCATGGGCCTAAGCATGGGTTTTTGGGCCCAAAGACAAATCGCTATAGATGGGCTTTGGGGCCCACACTATAGCCCTCTGAATCAGCTTCGATTTGATATATTGTGGGCTTCGTGGATCGACCCATGCCGCCACGAACGTCCCTTTGAAGTCCAAGTGCCCAAGCCCACTCTATCAAATCCGTTGGCCTAAACATGGGTTTTTGGGCCCAAAGACAAATCACTATAGATGGGATTTATGGCCCGCACTATAGCCCTCTGAGTCAGCTTCGATTTGATATATTATGGGTCCCGTGGGTCGACCCATTCCGCCAAGAACGTCCATTTGAAGCCCAGGTGCCCAAGCCCACTCTATCAAATCCATGGGCCTAAACATGGGTTTTTGGGCCCAAAGACAAATCGCTACAGATGGGCTTTATGGCCCGCACTATAGCCCTCTGAGTCAGCTTTGATTTGATATATTGTGGGCCCTGTGGGTCAACCGACGCCGCCACGAACGTCCATTTGAACCCTAAGTGCGCAAGCCCACAATCAAATCCATGGGCCTAAACTTAGGTTTTTGGGCCCAAAAACATGGCTTTTTGGGCCCGAAGTTAAATCGCTACAGATGTAGTTTATAGCGCCCATTATAGCCCTCTGAGTCAACTTCGATTTGATATATTATGGGCCCCGTGGGTCAACCGATGCCGCCACGAATGTCCATTTGAAGCCCAAGTGCGCAAGCCCACTCTATCAAATCCATGGGCCTAAACTTTGGTTTTTGGGTCCAAAGACAAATCGCTATAGATGGGCTTTATGGCCCGTACTATAGCCCTCTGAGTCAGCTTCGATTTGATATATTGTGGGCCTCGTGGGTCAACCGATGCCGCCACGAACGTCCATTTGAAGCCCAAGTGCGCAAGCCCACAATCAAATCCATGGGCCTAAACTTAGGTTTTTGGGCCCGAAAACATGGGTTTTTGGGCCCGAAGTTAAATCGCCACAGATGCAGTTTATAGCGCCCATTATAGCCCTCTGAGTCAGCTTCGATTTGATATATTATAGGCCCCATGGGTCAATCGATGCCGCCACGAACGTCCATTTGAAGCCCAAGTGCGCAAGCCCACAATCAAATCGATGGGCCTAAACTTAGGTTTTTGGGCCCGAAGTTAAATCGGTACAGATGCAGTTTGTAGCGCCCATTATAGCCCTCTGAGTCAGCTTCGATTTGATATATTATGGGCCCCGTGGGTCAATCGATGCCGCCACGAACGTCCATTTGAAGCCCAAGTTCGCAAGCCCATTCTATCAAATCCATGGGCCTAAACATGGGTTTTTGGGCCGAAAGACAAATCGCTATAGATGGGCTTTGGGGCCCGCACTATAGCCCTCTGAGTCAGCTTCGATTTCATATATTGTGGGCTTCGTGGGTCGACCCATGCCGCCACGAACGTCCCTTTGAAGCCCAAGTGCCCAAGCCCACTCTATCAAATATGTGGGCCTAAACATGGGTTTTTGGACCCAAAGACAAATCGCTATAGATGGGCTTTGGGGCCCGCACTATAGCCCTCTAAGTCAGCTTCAATTTGATATATTGTGGGCTTCGTGGGTCGACCCATGCCGCGACGAATGTCCAGTTGAAGCCCAAGTGCCCAAGCCCACTCTATCAAATCCGTGGGCCTAAACATGGGTTTTTGGGCCCAAAGACAAATCGCTATAGATGGGCTTTATGGCCCGCACTATAGCCCTCTGAGTCAGCATCGATTTGATATATTATGGGCCCCGTGGGTCGACCCATTCCGCCACGAACGTCCATTTGAAGCCCAGGTGCCCAAGCCCACTCTATCAAATCCATGGGCCTAAACATAGGTTTTTGGGCCCAAAAACATGGGTTTTTGGGCCCGAAGTTAAATCGCTACAGACGCAATTTGTAGCGCCCATTATAGCTCTCTGGGTCAGCTTCGATTTGATATATTATGGGCCCCGTGGGTCAATCGATGCTGCCACGAACGTCCATTTGATGCCCAAGTGCGCAAGCCCATTCTATCAAATCCATGGGCCTAAACATGGGTTTTTGGGCCCAAAAACAAATCGCTATTGATGGGATTTCGGGCCCGCACTATAGCCCTCTGAGTCAGCTTCGATTTGATATATTGTGGGCTTCATGGGTCGACCCATGCCGGCACGAACGTCCCTTTGAAGCCCAAGTGCCCAAGCCTACTCTATCAAATCCGTGGGCCTAAACATGGGTTTTTGGGACGAAAGACAAATCGCTATAGATGGGCTTTAGGGCCCGCACTATAGCCCTCTGAGTCAACTTCGATTTGATATATTGTGGGCTTCGTGGGTCGACCCATGCCGCCACGAATGTCCAGTTGAAGCCCAAGTGCCCAAGCCCACTCTATCAAATCCTTGGGCCTAAACATGGGTTTTTGGGCCCAAAGACAAATCGCTATAGATGGGCTTTGGGGCCCGTACTATAGCCCTCTGAGTCAGCTTCGATTTGATATATTGTGGGCTTCGTGGGTCGACCCATGCCGCCACGAATGTCCAGTTGAAGCCCAAGTGCCCAAGCCCACTCTCTCAAATCCGTGGGCCTAAACATGGGTTTTTGGGCCCAAAGACAAATCGCTATAGATGGGCATTGGGGCCCGCACTATAGCCCTCTGAGTCAGCTTCGATTTGATATATTGTGGGCTTCATGGGTCGACCCATGCCGCCATGAATGTCCAGTTGAAGCCCAAGTGCCCAAGCCCACTCTATCAAATCCGTGGGCCTAAACATGGGTTTTTAGGCCCAAAGACAAATCGCTATAGATGGGCTTTATGGCCCATACTATACCCCTCTGAGTCAGCTTCGATTTGATATATTATTGGCCCTGTGGGTCGACCCATTCCGCCAAGAACGTCCATTTGAAGCCCAAGTGCGCAAGCCCACAATCAAATCCATGGGCCTAAACACAGGTTTTTGGGCCCGAAGTTAAATCGCTACAGATGCAGTTTGTAGCGCCCATTATAGCCCTCTGAGTCAGCTTCGATTTGATATATTAAGGGCCCCGTGGGTCAACCGATGCCGCCAGGAACGTCCATTTGAAACCCAAGTGTGCAAGCCCACTCTATCAAATCCATGGGCCTAAACATTGGTTTTTGGGTCCAAAGACAAATCGCTATAGATGGGCTTTATGGCCCGCACTATAGCCCTCTGAGTCAGCCTCGATTTGATATATTGTGGGTCCCGTGGGTCAACCGACGCCGCCACGAACGTCCATTTGAAGCCCAAGTGTGCAAGCCCACAATCAAATCCATGGGCCTAAACTTAGGTTTTTGGGCCCGAAAACATGGGTTTTTGGACCCGAAGTTAAATCGCTACAGACACAGTTTGTAGCGCCCATTATAGCCCTCTGAGTCAGCTTCGATTTGATATATTATGGGCCCCGTGGGTCAATCGATGCCGCCACGAACGTCCATTTGAAGCCCAAGTGCGCAAGCCCATTCTATCAAATCCATGGGCCTAAACATGGGTTTTTGGGCCCAAAGACAAGTCGCTATAGATGGGCTTTAGGGCCCGCACTATAGCCCTCTGAGTCAGCTTCGATTTGATATATTGTGGGCTTCGTGGGTCGACCCATGCCGCCACGAACGTCCCTTTGAAGCCCAAGTGCTCAAGCCCACTCTATCAAATCCGTGGGCCTAAACATGGGTTTTTGGGCCCAAAGACAAATCGCTATAGATGGGCTTTGGGGCCCGCACTATAGCCCTCTGAGTCAGATTCGATTTGATATATTGTGGACTTCGTGGGTCGACCCATGCCGCCACGAATGTCCAGTTGAAGCCCAAGTGCCCAAGCCCACTCTATCAAATCCATGGGCCTAAACATGGGTTTTTGGGCCCAAAGACAATTCGCTATAGATGGGCTTTATGGCCCGTACTATAGCCCTCTGAGTCAGCTTCGATTGGATATATTATGGGCCCCGTGGGTCTACCCATTCCGCCAAGAACATCCATTTGAAGCCCAGGTGCCCAAGCCCACTCTATCAAATCCTTGGGCCTAAACATGGGTTTTTGGGCCCAAAGACAAATCTCTATATATGGGCTTTATGGCCCGCTCTATAGCCCTCTGAGTCAGCTTCGATTTCATATATTATGGGCCCCGTGGGTCGAGCCATGCCGCCACGAACGTCCATTTGAAGCCCAAGTGCCCAAGCCCACTCTATCAAATCCATGGGCCTAAACATGGGTTTTTGGGCCCAAAGACAAATCGCTATAGATGGGCTTTATGACCCGCACTATAGCCCTCGGAGTTAGCTTCGGTTTGATATATTGTGGGCCCCGTGGGTCAACTGACGCCGCCTCGAACATCCATTTGAAGCCCAAGTGCGCAAGCCCACAATCAAATCCATGGGCCTAAACTTAGGTTTTTGGGCCTGAAAACATGGGTTTTTGGGCCCGAAGTTAAATTGCTACAGATGCAGTTTATAGCACCTATTATAGCCCTCTAAGTCAGCTTCGATTTGATATATTATGGGCACCGTGGGTCAATCGATGCCGCCACGAACGTCCATTTGAAGCCCAAGTGCGCAAGCCCATTCTATCAAATCCATGGGCCTAAACATGGGATTTTGGGCCCAAAGACAAATTGCTATAGATGGGCATTGGGGCCCGCACTATAGCCCTCTGAGTCAGCTTCGATTTGATATATTATGGGCTTCCTGGGTCGACCCATGCCGCCACGAACGTCCCTTTGAAGCCCAAGTGCCCAAGCCCACTCTATCAAATCCGTGGGCCTAAACATGGGTTTTTGGGCCCAAAGACAAATTGCTATAGATGGGCTTTACGGCCCATACTATAGCCCTCTGAGTCAGCTTCGATTTGATATATTATGGGCCCCGTGGGTTGACCCATTCCGCCAAGAACGTCCATTTGAAGCCCAGGTGCCCAAGCCCACTCTATCAAATCCATGGGCCTAAACATGGGTTTTTGGGCCCAAAGACAAATCGCTATAGATGGGGTTTATGGCACGCACTATAGCCCTCTGAGTCAGCTTCGATTTCATATATTATGGGCCCCGTGGGTCGACCCATGCCGCCACGAACGTCCATTTGAAGCCCAAGTGCCCAAGCCTACTCTATCAAATCCACGGGCCTAAACATGGGTTTTTGGGCCCAAAGACAAATCGCTATAGATGGGCTTTGGGGCCCGCACTATAGCCCTCTGAGTCAACTTCGATTTGATATATTGTGGGCTTCGTGGGTCGACCCATGCCGCCACGAATGTCCAGTTGAAGCCCAAGTGCCCAAGCCCACTCTATCAAATCCATGGGCCTAAACATGGGTTTTTGGGCCCAAAGACAAATCGCTATAGATGGGCTTTGGGGCCCGTACTATAGCCCTCTGAGTCAGCTTCGATTTGATATATTGTGGGCTTCGTGGGTCGACCCATACCGCCACGAATGTCCAGTTGAAGCCCAAGTGCCCAAGCCCACTCTATCAAATCCGTGGGCCTAAACATGGGTTTTTGGGCCCAAAGACAAATCGCTATAGATGGGCATTGGGGCCCGCACTATAGCCCTCTGAGTCAGCTTCGATTTGATATATTGTGGGCTTCATGGGTCGACCCATGCCGCCATGAATGTCCAGTTGAAGCCCAAATGCCCAAGCCCACTCTATCAAATCCGTGGGCCTAAACATGGGTTTTTAGGCCCTAAGACAAATCGCTATAGATGGGCTTTATGGCCCATACTATACCCCTCTGAGTCAGCTTCGATTTGATATATTATGGGCCCCGTGGGTTGACCCATTCCGCAAAGAACGTCCATTTGAAGCCCAGGTGCCCAAGCCCACTCTATCAAATCCATGGGCCTAAACATGGGTTTTTGGGCCCAAAGACAAATCGCTATAGATGGGGTTTATGGCACGCACTATAGCCCTCTGAGTCAGCTTCGATTTCATATATTATGGGCCCCGTGGGTCGACCCATGCCGCCACGAACGTCCATTTGAAGCCCAAGTGCCCAAGCCTACTCTATCAAATCCACGGGCCTAAACATGGGTTTTTGGACCCAAAGACAAATCGCTATAGATGGGCTTTCTGGCCCGTACTATAGCCCTTGGAGTCAGCTTTGATTTGATATATTGTGGGCCCCGTGGGTCAACCGACGCCGCCACGAACGTCCATTTGAAGCCCAAGTGCGCAAGCCCACAATCAAATCCATGGGCCTAAACTTAGGTTTTTGGGCTCGAAAACATAGGTTTTTGGGCCCGAAGTTAAATCGCTACAGACGCAGCTTATAGCGCCCATTATAGACCTCTGAGTTAGCTTCGATTTGATATATTATGGGCCCCGTGGGTCAATCGATGCCGCCACGAACGTCCATTTGAAGCCCAAGTGCGCAAGCCCATTCTATCAAATCCATGGGCCTAAACATGGGTTTTTGGGCCCAAATAAAAATCGCTAGATGGGCTTTGGGGCCTGTACTATAGCCCTCTGAGTCAGCTTCGATTTGATATATTGTGGGCTTCGTGGGTCGACCCATGCCGCCACGAACGTCCCTTTGAAGCCCAAGTGCCCAAGCCCACTCTATCAAATCTGTGGGCCTAAACATGGGTTTTTGGGCCCAAAGACAAATCGCTATAGATGGGCTTTATGGCGCGCACTATAGCCCTCTGAGTCAGCTTCGATTTTATATATTATGGGCCCCGTGGATCGACCCATGCCGTCACGAACGTCCATTTGGAGCCCAAGTGCCCAAGCCCACTCTATCAAATCCATGGGCCTAAACATGGGTTTTTGGGCCCAAAGACAAATCGCTATAGATGGGCTTTCTGGCCTGCACTATAGCCCTCGGAGTCAGCTTCGATTTGATATATTGTGGGTCCCGTGGGCCAACCGACGCCACCACGAACGTCCATTTGAAGCCCAAGTGCGCAAGCCCACAATCAAATCCATGGGCCTAAACTTAGGTTTTTGGGCCCAAAAACATGGGTTTTTGGGCCCGAAGTTTAATCGCTACAGACGCAGTTTCTAGCGCCCATTATAGCCCTCTGAGTCAGCTTTGATTTCATATATTATGGGCCCCGTGGGTCAATCGATGCCGCCACGAACGTCCATTTGAAGCCCAAGTGCGCAAGCCCATTCTATCAAATCCATGGGCCTAAACATGGGTTTTTGGGCCCAAAGAAAAATCGTTATAGATGGGCTTTGGGGCCCGCACTATAGCCCTCTGAGTCAGCTTCGATTTGATATATTGTGGGCATCGTGGGTCGACCCATGCCGCCACGAATGTCCAGTTGAAGCCCAAGTGCCCAAGCCCACTCTATCAAATCCGTGGGCCTAAACATGGGTTTTTAGGCCCAAAGACAAATCGCTATAGATGGGCTTTATGGCCCATACTATACCCCTCTGAGTCAGCTTCGATTTGATATATTATTGGCCCTGTGGGTCGACCCATTCCGCCAAGAACGTCCATTTGAAGCCCAAGTGCGCAAGCCCACAATCAAATCCATGGGACTAAACATAGGTTTTTGGGCCCGAAGTTAAATCGCTACAGATGCAGTTAGTAGCGCCCATTATAGCCCTCTGAGTCAGCTTCGATTTGATATATTATGGGCCCCGTGGGTCAACCGATGCCGCCAGGAACGTCCATTTCAAGCCCAAGTGTGCAAGCCCACTCTATCAAATCCATGGGCCTAAACATTGGTTTTTTGGTCCAAAGACAAATCGCTATAGATGGGCTTTATGGCCCGCACTATAGCCCTCTGAGTCAGCCTCGATTTGATATATTATGGGCCCCGTGGGTCAACCGACGCCGCCACGAACGTCCATTTGAAGCCCAAGTGCGCAAGCCCACAATCAAATCCATGGGCCTAAACTTAGGTTTTTGGGCCCGAAAACATGGGTTTTTGGACGCGAAGTTAAATCGCTACAGACACATTTTGTAGTGCCCATTATAGCCCTCTGAGTCAGCTTCGATTTGATATATTATGGGCCCCGTGGGTCAATCGATGCCGCCACGAACGTCCATTTGAAGCCCAAGTGCGCAAGCCCATTCTATCAAATCCATGGGCCTAAACATGGGTTTTTGGGCCCAAAGACAAGTCGCTATAGATGGGCTTTGGGGCCCGCACTATACCCCTCTGAGTCAGCTTCGATTTGATATATTGTGGGCTTCGTGGGTCGACCCATGCCGCCACGAACGTCCCTTTGAAGCCCAAGTGCCCAAGCCCACTCTATCAAATCCGTGGGCCTAAACATGGGTTTTTGGGCCCAAAGACAAATCGCTATAGATGGGCTTTAGGGCCCACACTATAGCCCTCTGAGTCAGCTTCGATTTGATATATTTTGGACTTCGTGGGTCGACCCATGCCGCCACGAATGTCCAGTTGAAGCCCAAGTGCCCAAGCCCACTCTATCAAATCCGTGGGCCTAAACATGGGTTTTTGGGCCCAAAGACAAATCGCTATAGATGGGCTTTATGGCCCGTACTATAGCCCTCTGAGTCAGCTTCGATTGGATATATTATGGACCCTGTGGGTCGACCCATTCCGCCAAGAACATCCATTTGAAGCCCAGGTGCCCAAGCCCACTCTATCAAATCCATGGGCCTAAACATGGGTTTTTGGGCCCAAAGACAAGTCGCTATAGATGGGCTTTAGGGCCCGCACTATAGCCCTCTGAGTCAGCTTCGATTTGATATATTGTGGGCTTCGTGGGTCGACCCATGCCGCCACGAACGTCCCGTTGAAGCCCAAGTGCCCAAGCCCACTCTATCAAATCCGTGGGCCTAAACATGGGTTTTTGGGCCCTAAGACAAATCGCTATAGATGGGCTTTGGGGCCCGCAATATAGCCCTCTGAGTCAGATTCGATTTGATATATTGTGGGCCCCGTGGATCGACCCATGCCTCCAAGAACGTCCATTTGAAGCCCAGGTGCCCAAGCCCACTCTATCAAATCCATGGGCCTAAACATGGGTTTTTGGGCCCAAAGACAAATCGCTATAGATGGGCTTTATGGCCCGCACTATAGCCCTCGGAGTTAGCTTCGGTTTGATATATTGTGGGCCACGTGGGTCAACCGACGCCGCCTCTAACGTCCATTTGAAGCCCAAGTGCGCAAGCCCACAATCAAATCCATGGGCCTAAACTTAGGTTTTTGGGCCTGAAAACATGGGTTTTTGGGCCCGAGGTTAAATTGCTACAGATGCAGTTTATAGCACCTATTATAGCCCTCTAAGTCAGCTTCGATTTGATATATTATGGGCACCGTGGGTCAATCGATGCCGCCACGAACGTCCATTTGAAGCCCAAGTGCACAAGCCCATTCTATCAAATCCATGGGCCTAAACATGGGTTTTTGGGCCCAAAGACAAATTGCTATAGATGGGCTTTGTGTCCCGCACTATAGCCCTCTGAGTCAGCTTCGATTTGATATATTATGGGCTTCGTGGGTCGACCCATGCCGCCACGAACGTCCCTTTGAAGCCCAAGTGCCCAAGCCCACTCTATCAAATCCGTGGGCCTAAACATGGGTTTTTTGGCCCAAAGACAAATCGCTATAGATGGGCTTTATGGCCCGTACTATAGCCCTCTGAGTCAGCTTCGATTTGATATATTATTGGCCCCGTGGGTTGACCCTTTCCGCCAAGAACGTCCATTTGAAGCCCAGGTGCCCAAGCCCACTCTATCAAATCCATGGGCCTAAACATGGGTTTTTGGGCCCAAAGACAAATCGCTATAGATGGGCTTTCTGGCCTGCACTATAGCCCTCGGAGTCAGCTTCGATTTGATATATTGTGGGTCCCGTGGGTCAACCGACGCCACCATGAACGTCCATTTGAAGCCCAAGTGCGCAAGCCCACAATCAAATCCATGGGCCTAAACTTAGGTTTTTGGGCCCGAAAACATGGGTTTTTGGGCTCGAAGTTTAATCGCTACAGACGCAGTTTGTAGCGCCCATTATAGCCCTCTGAGTCAGCTTTGATTTGATATATTATGGGCCCCGTGGGTCAATCGATGCCGCCACGAACGTCCATTTGAAGCCCAAGTGCGCAAGCCCATTCTATCAAATCCATGGGCCTAAACATGGGTTTTTGGGCCCAAAGACAAATCGCTATAGATGGGCTTTGGGGCCCGCACTATAGCCCTCTGAGTCAGCTTTGATTTGATATATTGTGGGCTTCGTGGGTCGACCCATGCCGCCACGAACGTCCCTTTGAAGCCCAAGTGCCCAAGCCCACTCTATCAAATCCGTGGGCCTAAACATGGGTTTTTGGGCCCAAAGACAAATCGCTATAGATGGGCTTTGGGGCCCACACTATAGCCCTCTGAGTCAGCTTCGATTTGATATATTGTGGGCTTCGTGGGTCGACCCATGCCACCACGAATGTCCAGTTGAAGCCCAAGTGCCCAAGCCCACTCTATCAAATCCGTGGGCCTAAACATGGGTTTTTAGGCCCAAAGACAAATCGCTATAGATGGGCTTTATGGCCCATACTATACCCCTCTGAGTCAGCTTCGATTTGATATATTATTGGTCCTGTGGGTCGACCCATTCCGCCAAGAACGTCCATTTGAAGCCCAAGTGCGCAAGCCCACAATCAAATCTATGGGCCTAAACATAGGTTTTTGTTCCCGAAGTTAAATCGCTACAGATGCAGTTTGTAGCGCCCATTATAGCCCTCTGAGTCAGCTTCGATTTGATATATTATGGGCCCCGTGGGTCAACCGATGCCGCCAGGAACGTCCATTTGAAGCCCTAGTGTGCAAGCCCACTCTATCAAATCCATGGGCCTAAACATTGGTTTTTGGGTCCAAAGACAAATCGCTATAGATGGGTTTTATGGCCCACACTATAGCCCTCTGAGTCAGCCTCGATTTGATATATTGTGGGCCCCGTGGGTCAACTGACGCCACCACGAACGTCCATTTGAAGCCCAAGTGCGCAAGCCCACATTCAAATCCATGTGCCTAAACTTAGGTTTTTGGGCCCGAAAACATGGGTTTTTGGGCCCGAAGTTAAATCGCTACAGACACAGTTTATAGCGCCCATTATAGCCCTCTGAGTCAGCTTCGATTTGATATATTATGGGCCCCGTGGGTCAATCGATGCCGCCACGAACGTCCATTTGAAGCCCAAGTGTGCAAGCCCATTCTATCAAATCCATGGGCCTAAACATGGGTTTTTGGGCCAAAAGACAAGTCGCTATAGATGGGCTTTGGGGCCCGCACTATAGCCCTCTGAGTCAGCTTCGATTTGATATATTGTGGGCTTCGTGGGTCGACCCATGCCGCCGCGAACGTCCCTTTGAAGCCCAAGTGCCCAAGCCCACTCTATCAAATCCGTGGGCCTAAACATGGGTTTTTGGGCCCAAAGACAAATCGCTATAGATGGGCTTTGGGGCCCGCACTATAGCCCTCTGAGTCAGCTTCGATTTGATATATTGTGGACTTCGTGGGTCGACCCATGCCGCCACGAATGTCCAGTTGAAGCCCAAGTGCCCAAGCCCACTCTATCAAATCCGTGGGCCTAAACATGGATTTTTGGGCCCAAAGACAAATCGCTATAGATGGGCTTTATGGCCTGTACTATAGCCCTCTGAGTCAGCTTCGATTGGATATATTATGGGCCCCGTGGGTCGACCCATTCCGCCAAGAACGTCCATTTGAAGCCCAGGTGCCCAAGCCCACTCTATCAAATCCATGGGCCTAAACATGGGTTTTTGGGCCCAAAGACAAATCTCTATAGATGGGCTTTATGGCCCGCACTATAGCCCTCTGAGTCAGCTTCGATTTCATATATTATGGGCCCCGTGGGTCGAGCCATGCCGCCACGAACGTCCATTTGAAGGCCAAGTGCCCAAGCCCACTCTATCAAATCCATGGGCCTAAACATGGGTTTTTGGGCCCAAAGACAAATCGCTATAGATGGGCTTTATGGCCCGCACTATAGCCCTCGGATTTAGCTTCGGTTTGATATATTGTGGGCCCAGTGGGTCAACCGACGCCGCCTCGAACGTCCATTTGAAGCCCAAGTGCGCAAGCCCACAATCAAATCCATGGGCCTAAACTTAGGTTTTTGGGCCTGAAAACATGGGTTTTTTGGCCCGAAGTTAAATTGCTACAGATGCAGTTTATAGCACCTATTATAGCCCTCTAAGTCAGCTTCGATTTGATATATTATGGGCACCGTGGGTCAATCGATGCCGCCACGAACGTCCATTTGAAGCCCAAGTGCGCAAGCCCATTCTATCAAATCCATGGGCCTAAACATGGGTTTTTGGGCCCAAAGACAAATTGCTATAGATGGGCTTTGGGGCCCGTACTATAGCGCTCTGAGTCAGCTTCGATTTGATATATTGTGGGCTTCGTGGGTCGACCCATGCCGCCACGAACGTCCCTTTGAAGCCCAAGTGCCCAAGCCCACTCTATCAAATCCGTGGGCCTAAACATGGGTTTTTGGGCCCAAAGACAAATCGCTATAGATGGGCTTTACGGCGCGTACTATAGCCCTCTGAGTCAGCTTCGATTTGATATATTATGGGCCCCGTGGGTTGACCCATTCCGCCAAGAACGTCCATTTGAAGCCCAGGTGCCCAAGCCCACTCTATCAAATCCATGGGCCTAAACATGGGTTTTTGGGCCCAAAGACAAATCGCTATAGATGGGCCTTATGGCGCTGACTATAGCCCTCTGAGTCAGCTTCGATTTCATATATTATGGGCCCGTGGGTCGACCCATGCCGCTACGAACGTCCATTTGAAGTCCAAGTGCCCAAGCCCACTCTATCAAATCCACGGGCCTAAACATGGGTTTTTGGGCCCAAAGACAAATCGCTATAGATGGGCTTTCTGGCCCGTACTATAGCCCTCGGAGTCAGCTTCGATTTGATATATTGTGGGCACCGTGGGTCAACCGACGCCGCCATGAACGTCCATTTGAAGCAAAAGTGCGCAAGCCCACAATCAAATCCATGGGCCTAAACTTAGGTTTTTGGGCCCGAAAACATGGGTTTTTGGGCCCGAAGTTAAATCGCTACAGATGTATTTTATAGCGCCCATTATATACCTCTGAGTCAGCTTCGATTTGATATATTATGGGCCCCGTGGGTCAATCGATGCCGCCACGAACGCCCATTTGAAGCCCAAGTGCGCAAGCCCATTCTATCAAATCCATGGGCCTAAACATGGGTTTTTGGGCCCAAATACAAATCGCTATAGATGGGCTTTGGGGCCCATACTATAGCCCTCTGAGTCAGCTTCAATTTGATATATTGTGGGCTTCGTGGGTCGACCCATGCCGCCACGAACGTCCCTTTGAAGCCCAAGTGCCCAAGCCCACTCTATCAAATCCGTGGTCCTAAACATGGGTTTTTGGGCCCAAAGACAAATCGCTATAGATGGGCTTTGGGGCCCGCACTATAGCCCTCTGAGTCAGCTTCGATTTGATTTATTGTGGGCTTCGTGGGTCGACCCATGCCGCCACGAATGTCCAGTTGAAGCCCAAGTGCCCAAGCCCACTCTATCAAATCTGTCGGCCTAAACATGGGTTTTTGGGCCCAAAGACAAATCGCTATAGATGGGCTTTATGGCCCATACTATAGGCCTCTGAGTCAGCTTCGATTTGATATATTATGGGCCCCGTGGGTCGACCCATTCCGCCAAGAACGTCCATTTGAAGCCCAGGTGCCCAAGCCCACTCTATCAAATCCATGGGCCTAAACATGGGTTTTTAGGCCCAAATACATATCGCTATAGATGGGCTTTGGGGCCCATACTATAGCCCTCTGAGTCAGCTTTGATTTCATATATTATGGGCCTCGTGGGTCGACCTATGCCGCCACGAACGTCCATTTGAAGCCCATGTGGCCAAGCCCACTCTATCAAATCCGTGGGCCTAAACATGGGTTTTTGGGCCCAAAGACAAATCGCTATGGATGGGCTTTACGGCCCATACTATAGCCCTCTGTGTCATCTTCGATTTGATATATTATGGGCCACGTGGGTCGACCCATTCCGCCAAGAACGTCCATTTGAAGCCCTAGTGCCCAAGTCCACTCTATCAAATCCATGGGCCTAAACATGGGTTTTTGGGCCCAAAGACAAATCGCTATATATGGGCTTTATGGCCCGCACTATAGCCCTCTGAGTCAGCTTCGATTTCATATATTATGGGTCCCGTGGGTCGACCCATGCCGCCACGAACGTCCTTTCGAAGCCCAAGTGCCCAAGCCCACTCTATCAAATCCATGGGCCTAAACATGGGTTTTTGGGCCCAAAGACAAATCGCTATAGATGGGCTTTATGGCCCGTACTATAGCCCTCGGAGTGAGCTTCGATTTGATATATTGTGGGCCCCGTGGGTCAACCGACGCTGCCACGAACGTCCATTTGAAGCCCAAGTGCGCAAGCCCGCAATCAAATCCATGGGCCTAAACTTAGGTTTTTAGGCCCGAAAACATGGGTTTTTGGGCCCGAAGTTAAATCACTACAGACGCAGTTTGTAGTGCCCATTATAGCCCTCTGAGTCAGCTTTGATTAGATATATTATGGGCCCCGTGGGTCAACCGATGCCGCCTCGAACGTCCATTTTAAGCCCCAGTGCGCAAGCCTACTCTATCAAATCCATGGGCCTAAACATGGGTTTTTGGGCCCAAAGACAAATCGCGATAGATGGGCTTTATGGTCCATACTATAGCCCTCCGAGTTAGCTTCGATTTCATATATTATGGGCCCTATGGGTCGACCCATGCCGCCACGAACGTCAATTTGAAGCCCAAGTGCCCAAGCCCACACTATCAAATCCATGGGCCTAAATATTGGCTTTATGGCCCGTACTATACCCCTCGGAGTTAGCTTCGGTTTGATATATTGTGGGCCCCGTGGGTCAACCGACGCCGCCACGAACGTCCATTTGAAGCCCAAGTGCGCAAGCCCACAATCAAATCCATGGGCCTGAACTTAGGTTTTTGGACCCGAAAACATGGGTTTTTGGGCCCGAAGTTAAATCGCTACAGATGCAGTTTGTAGTGCCCACTATAGCCCTCTGAGTCAGCTTTGATTGGATATATTATGGGCCCCGTGGGTCAACCGATGCCGCCACGAACGTCCATTTGAAGCCCAAGCGCGCAAGCCCACTCTATCAAATCCATGGGCCTAAACATGGGTTTTTGGGCCCAAAGACAAATCGCTATAGATGGGATTTAGGGCCCGAACCATAGCCCTCTGAGTCAGCTTTGATTTGATATATTTTGGGCCACGTGGGTCGACCCATGCCGCCACGAACGTCCATTTGAAGCCCAAGTGCCCAAACCCACTCTATCAAATCCGTGGGCCTAAACATGGGTTTTTGGGCCCAAAGACAAATCGCTATAGATGGCTTTATGGCCCGCACTATAGCCCTTTGAGTCAACTTCAATTTGATATATTATGGGCCCCGTGGTTCGACCCATGCCGCCAAGAACGTCCATTTCAAGCCCAGGTGCCCAAGCGCACTCTATCAAATCCATGGGCCTAAATATGGGTTTTTGGGCCCAAAGACAAACCGCTATTGATGGGCTTTATGGTCCACACTATAGCCCTCTGAGTCAGCTTCGATTTGATATATTATGGGCCCCGTGGGTCAACCGATACCGCCACAAACATCCATTTGAAGCCCAAGTGCGCAAGCCCACTCTATCAAATCCATGGGCCTAAACATTGGTTTTTGGGCCCAAAGACAAATCGCTATAGATGGGCTTTATGGCCCGTACTATAGCCCACGGAGTCAGCCTTGATTTGATATAATATGGGCCCCGTGGGTCAACCGACGCCGCCGCGAACGTCCATTTGAAGCCCAAGTGCGCAAGCCCACAATCAAATCCATGGGCCTAAACTTAGGTTTTTGGGCCCGAAAATATGGGTTTTTGGGCCCGAAGTTAAATCGCTACAGATGTAGTTTGTAGTGCCCATTATAGCCTTCTGAGTCAGCTTCGATTTGATATATTATGGGCCCCTTGGGTCAACCGATGCCGCCACGAACGTCGTTTTGAAGCCCAAGTGCGCAAGCCCACTCTATCAAATCCATAGGCCTAAACATGGGTTTTTGGGTTTTAGATGGGTTTTATCTCCTGCAGATGGGTTTTATCTCCTGCACTATAGCCATCTGAGTCAGCTTCGATTTGATATATTGTGGGCCCCGTGGGTCAACCGACGCCGACACGAACGTCCATTTGAAGCCTAAGTGCGCAAGCCCACAATCAAATCCATGGGCCTAAACTTAGGTTTTTGGGCCCGAAAACATGGGTTTTTGGGCCCGGAGTTAAATCGCTACAGATGCAGTTTGTAGTACCCATTATAGCCCTCTGAGTCAGCTTTGATTTGATATATTATGGGCCCCGTGGGTCAACCGATACCGCCACGAACGTCCATTTGAAGCCCAAGTGCGCAAGCACACTCTATCAAATCCATGGGCCTAAACATGGGTTTTTGGGCCCAAAGACAAATCGCGATAGATGGGCTTTATGGTCCACACTATAGCCCTCTGAGTTAGCTTCAATTTCATAGATTATGGGCCTCGTGGGTCGACCCATGCCGCCATGAACGTCAATTTGAAGCCCAAGTGCCCAAGCCCACTCTATCAAATCCATGGGCTTAAACATGGGTTTTTGGGCCCAAAGACAAATCGATATAGATGGGCTTTATGGCCCGTACTATAGCCCTCGGAGTCAGCTTCGATTTGATATATTGTGGGCCCCGTGGGTCAACCGACGCCGACACGAACGTCCATTTGAAGCCCAAGTGCGCAAGCCCACAATCAAATCCATGGGCCTAAACTTAGGTTTTTGGGCCCGAAAACATGGGTTTTTGGGCCCAAAGTTAAATTGCTACAGATGTAGTTTATAGTGCCCATTATAGCCCTCTGAGTCAGCTTTGATTGGATATATTATGGGCCCCGTGGGTCAACTGATGCCGCCACGAACGTCCATTTGAAGCCCAAGCGCGCAAGCCCACTCTATCAAATCCATGGGCCTAAACATGGGTTTTTAGGCCCAAAGACAAATCGCTATAGATGGGCTTTAGGGTCCGAACCATAGTCCTCTGAGTCAGCTTTGATTTGATATATTCTGGGCCACGTGGGTCGACCCATGCCGCCACGAACGTCCATTTGAAGCCCAAGTGCCCAAACCCACTCTATCAAATCCGTGGGCCTAAACATGGGTTTTTGGGCCCAAAGACAAATCGCTATTGATGGGATTTATGGTCCGCACTATAGCCCTCTGAGTCAGCTCTGATTTGATATATTATGGGCCCCGTGGGTCAACCGATGCCGCCACAAACATCCATTTGAAGCCCAAGTGCGCAAGCCCACTCTATCAAATCCATGGGCCTAAACATTGGTTTTTGGGCCCAAAGACAAATCGCTATAGATGGGCTTTATGGCCCGTACTATAGCCCACGGAGTCAGCCTCGATTTGATATAATATGGGCCCCGTGGGTCAACCGACGCCGCCGCGAACGTCCATTTGAAGCCCAGGTGCGTAAGCCCACAATCAAATCCATGGGCCTAAACTTAGGTTTTTGGGCCCGAAAACATGGATTTTTGGGCCTGAAGTTAAATCGCTACAGATGTAGTTTGTAGTGCCCATTATAGCCTTCTGAGTCAGCTTCGATTTGATATATTATGGGCCCCTTGGGTCATACCAATGCCGCCACGAACGTCCATTTGAAGCCCAAGTGCGCAAGCCCACTCTATCAAATCCATAGGCCTAAACATGGGTTTTTGGGCCCAAAGACAAATCGCTACATATGGGATTTAGATCCCGCACCATAGCCCTCTGAGTCAGCTTTGATTTGATATATTCTGGGCCACGTGGGTCGACCCATGCCGCCACGAACGTCCATTTGAAGCCCAAGTGCCCAAACCCACTCTATCAAATCCGTGGGCCTAAACATGGGTTTTTGGGCCCAAAGACAAATCGCTTTAGATGGCTTTATGGCCCGCACTATAGCCCTTTGAGTCAGCTTCGATTTGATATATTATGGGCGCCGTGGGTCGACCCATGCCGCCAAGAACGTCCATTTCAAGCCCAGGTGCCCAAGCCCACTCTATCAAATCCATGGGCCTAAACATGGGTTTTTGGGCCCAAAGACAAATCGTTATTGATGGGCTTTATGGTCCGTACTATAGCCCTCTGAGTCAGCTTCGATTTGATATATTATGGGCCCCGTGGGTCAACCGATTCCGCCACAAACATCCATTTGAAGCCCAAGTGCGCAAGACCACTCTATCAAATCCATGGGCCTAAACATTAGTTTTTGGGCCCAAAGACAAATCGCTATAGATGGGCTTTATGGCCCGTACTATAGCCCTCTGAGTCAGCTTCGATTTGATATATTGTGGGCCACGTGGGTCAACCGATGCCGCCACGAACGTCCATTTGAAGCCCAAGTGCGCAAGCCCACAATTAAATCCATGGGCCTAAACTTAGGTTTTTGGGCCCGAAAACATGGGTTTTTGGGCCCGAAGCTAAATCAGTACAGATGCAGTTTGTAGCGCCCATTATAGCCCTCTGAGTCAGCTTCGATTTGATATATTATGGGCCCCGTGGGTCAATCGATGCCGCCATGAACGTCCATTTGAAGCCCAAGTGCGCAAGCCCATTCTATCAAATCCATGGGCCTAAACATGGGTTTTTGGGCCCAAAGACAAATCGCTATATATGGGATTTAGGGCCCGCACCATAGCCCTCTGAGTCAGCTTTGATTTGATATATTCTGGGCCACGTGGGTCGACCCGTGCCGCCATGAACGTCCATTTGAAGCCCAAGTGCCCAAACCCACTCTATCAAATCTGTGGGCCTAAACATGGGTTTTTGGGCCCAAAGACAAATCGCTATAGATGGCTTTATGGACCGCACTATAGCCCTTTGAGTCAGCTTTGATTTGATATATTATGGGCCCCGTGGGTCGACCCATGCCGCCAAGAACGTCCATTTCAAGCCCATGTGCCCAAGCACACTCTATCAAATCCATGGGCCTAAACATGGGTTTTTGGGCCCAAAGACAAATCGCTATTGATGGGCTTTATGGTCCGCACTATAGCCCTCTGAGTCAGCTTTGATTTGATATATTATGGGCCCCATGGGTCAACCGATGCCGCCACAAACATCCATTTGAAGCCCAAGTGCGCAAGACCACTCTATCAAATCCATGGGCCTAAACATTGGTTTTTGGGCCCAAAGACAAATCGCTATAGATGGGCTTTATGGCCCGCACTATAGCCCTCTGAGTCAGCTTCGATTTGATATATTATGGGCCGCGTGGGTCAACCGATGCCGCCACGAACGTCCATTTGAAGCCCAAGTGCGCAAGCCCACAATTAAATCCATGGGCCTAAACTTAGGTTTTTAGGCCCAAAAACATGGGTTTTTGGGCCCGAAGTTAAATCGGTATAGATGCAGTTTATAGCGCCCATTATAGCCCTCTGAGTCAGCTTCGATTTGATATATTATGGGCCCCATGGGTTAATCGATGCCGCCACGAACGTCCATTTGAAACCCAAGTGCGCAAGCCCATTCTATCAAATCCATGGGCCTAAACATGGGTTTTTGGGCCCGAAGACAAATCTCTATAGATGGGCTTTAGGGCCCGTACTATAGCCCTCTGAGTCAGCTTCGATTTGATATATTGTGGGCCGCGTGGGTCAACCGATGCCGCCACGAACGTCCATTTGAAGCCCAAGTGCGCAAGCCCACAATTAAATCCATGGGCCTAAACTTAGGTTTTTAGGCCCAAAAACATGGGTTTTTGGGCCCGAAGTTAAATCGGTATAGATGCAGTTTGTAGCGCCCATTATAGCCCTCTGAGTCAGCTTCGATTTGATATATTATGGGCCCCGTGGGGTTAATCGATGCCGCCACGAACGTCCATTTGAAACCCAAGTGCGCAAGCCCATTCTATCAAATCCATGGGCCTAAACATGGGTTTTTGGGCCCAAAGACAAATCTCTATAGATGGGCTTTGGGGCCCGTACTATAGCCCTCTGAGTCAGCTTCGATTTGATATATTGTGGGCTTCGTGGGTCGACCCATGCCGCCACGAACGTCCCTTTGAAGCCCAAGTGCCCAAGTGCACTCTATCAAATCCGTGGGCCTAAACATGGGTTTTTGGGCCCAAAGACAAATCGCTATAGATGGGCTTTATGGCCCGAACTATAGCCCTCTGATTTAGCTTCGATTTGATATATTATGGGCCCCGTGGCTCGACCCATTCCGCCAAGAACGTCCATTTGAAGCCCAAGTGCCCAAGCCCACTCTATCAAATCCATGGGCCTAAATATGGGTTTTTGGGCCCAAAGCCAAATCGCTATATATGGACTTTATGGCCCGCACTATAGCCCTCTGAGTCAGCTTCGATTTCATATATTATGGGCCCCGTGGGTCGACCCATGCCGCCACGAACGTCCATTTGAAGCCCAAGTGCCCAAGCCCACTCTATCAAATCCATGGGCCTAAACATGGGTTTTTGGGCCCAAAGACAAATCGCTATAGATGGGCTTTATGCCCTGCACTATACCCCTCGGAGTCAGCTTCGATTTGATATAATATAGGCCCCGTGGGTCAACCGACGCCGCCACGAACGTCCATTTGAAGCCCAAGTGCGCAAGCCCACAATCAAATCCATGGGCCTAAACTTAGGTTTTTGGGCCCGAAAACATGAGTTTTTGGGCCCGTAGTTAATCGCTATAGATGTACTTTGTAGCGCCTATTATAGCCCTCTGAGTTAGCTTTGATTTGATATATTATGGGCCCCGTGGGTCAACCGATGCCGCCACGAACGTCCATTTGAAGCCCAAGTGCGCAAGCCCGCTCTATCAAATCCATGGGCCTAAACATAGGTTTTTGGGTCCAAAGACAAATCGCTATAGATGGGATTTATGGCCCGCACTGTAGCCCTCTAAGTCAACTTCGATTTGATATATTATGGGCCCCGTGGGTCAATCGATGTCGCCACGAACGTCCATTTGAAGCCCAAGTGCGCAAGCCCATTCTATCAAATCCATGCGCCTAAACATGGGTTTTTTGGGCCCAAAGACAAATCGCTATAGATGGGTTTTGGGGCCCGTACTATAGCCCTCTGAGTCAGCTTCGATTTGATATATTGTGGGCTTCGTGGGTCGACCCATGCCACCACGAACGTCCCTTTGAAGCCCAAGTGCCCAAGCCCACTCTATCAAATCCATGGGCCTAAACATGGGTTTTTGGGCCCAAAGACAAATCGTTATAGATGGGCTTTGGGGCCCGCACTATAGCCCTCTGAGTCAGCTTCAATTTGATATATTGTGGGCTTCGTGGCTCGACCCATGCCGCCACGAATGTCCAGTTGAAGCCCAAGTGCCCAAGCCCACTCTATCAAATCTGTGGGCCTAAACATGGGTTTTTGGGCCCAAAGACAAATCGCTATAGATGGGCTTTATAGCTCGTACTATGGCCCTCTGAGTCAGCTTCGATTTGATATATTATGGGCCCCATGGGTCGACCCATTCCGCCAAGAACGTCCATTTGAAGCCCGGTGCCCAAGCCCACTCTATCAAATCCATGGGCCTAAACATGGGTTTTTGGGCCCAAAGACAAATCGCTATATATGGGCTTTATGGCCCGCACTATAGCCCTCTGAGTCAGTTTCGATTTCATATATTATGGGCCCTGTGGGTCGACCCATGCCACCACGAACGTCCATTTGAAGCCCAAGTGCCCAAGCCCACTCTATCAAATCCATAGGCCTAAACATGGGTTTTTGGGCCCAAAGACAAATCGCTATAGATGGGCTTTAAGGCCCGTACTATAGCCCTCTGAGTCAGCTTCGATTTCATATATTATGGGCCCCGTGGGTCGACCCATTCCGCCAAGAACGTCCATTTGAAGCCCATGTGCCCAAGCCCACTCTATCAAATCCATGGGCCTAAACATGGGTTTTTGGGCCCAAAGACAAATCGCTATAGATGGGCTTTATTGCGCGGACTATAGCCCTCTGAGTCAGCTTCAATTTGATATATTATGGGCCCCGTGGGTCGACCCATGCCGCAACGAACGTCCATTTGAAGCCCAAGTGCCCAAGCCCACTCTATCAAATCCATGGGCCTAAACATGGGTTTTTGGGCCCAAAGACAAATCGCTATAGATGGGCTTTATGGCCCGCACTATAGCCCTCGGAGTCAGCTTCGATTTGATATATTGTGGGCCCCGTGGGTCAACCGACGCCGCCACGAACGTCCATTTGAAGCCCAAGTGCGCAAGCCCACAATCAAATCCATGGGCCTAAACTTAGGTTTTTGGGCCTGAAAACTTGGATTTTTGGGCCCGAAGTTAAATTGCTACAGATGCAGTTTGTAGCGCCTATTATAGCCCTCTAAGTCAGCTTTGAGTTGATATATTATGGGCACCGTGGATCAATCGATGCCGCCACGAACGTCCATTTGAAGCCCAAGTGCGCTAGCCCATTCTATCAAATCAATGGGCCTAAACATGGGTTTTTGGGCCCAAAGACAAATCGCTATAGATGGGCTTTGGGCCCGTACTATAGCCCTCTGAGTCAGCTTCGATTTGATATACTGTGGGCTTCGTGGGTCGACCCATGTCACCACGAACGTCCCTTTGAAGCCCAAGTGCCCAAGCCCACTCTTTCAAATCCATGGGCCTAAACATGGGTTTTTGGGCCCAAAGACAAATCGCTATAGATGGGTTTTACGGCCCGTACTATAGCCCTCTGAGTCAGCTTCGATTTGATATATTATGGGCCCCGTGGGTCGACCCATTCCGCCAAGAACGTCCATTTGAAGCCCAGGTGCCCAAGCCCACTCTATCAAATCCATGGGCCTAAACATGGGTTTTTGGGCCCAAAGACAAATCGCTGTAGATGGGCTTTCTGGCCCGTACTATAGCCCTCGGAGTCAGCTTCGATTTGATATATTGTGGGCCCTGTGGATCAACCGATGCCGCCACGAACGTCCATTTGAAGCCCAAGTGCGCAAGCCCACAATCAAATCCATGGGCCTAAACTTAGGTTTTTGGGCCCGAAAACATGGGTTTTTGGGCCCGAAGTTAAATCGCTACAGATGCAGTTTATAGCGCCCATTATAGCCCCCTGAGTCAGCTTTGATTTGATATATTATGGGCCCCGTGGGTTGAGCCATTCCACCAAGAACGTCCATTTGAAGCCCAGGTGCCCAAGCCTACTCTATCAAATCCATGGGCCTAAACATGGGTTTTTGGGCCCAAAGACAAATCGCTACAGATGGGCTTTAGGGCCCGCACTATATCCCTCTGAGTCAGCTTCGATTTGATATATTGTGGGCTTCGTGGGTTGACCCATGCCGCCACGAACGTCCCTTTGAAGCCCAAGTGCCCAAGCCCACACTATCAAATCCGTGGGCCTAAACATGGGTTTTTGGGCCCAAAGACAAATCGCTATAGATGGGCTTTA
The DNA here is from genome assembly GCA_947683625.1 of Mallotus nudiflorus. Lineage (NCBI taxonomy): Eukaryota > Viridiplantae > Streptophyta > Magnoliopsida > Malpighiales > Euphorbiaceae > Mallotus > Mallotus nudiflorus. The sequence goes on from CANTUR010001549.1 coordinate 55,253, forward strand.
TGGCCCGTACTATAGCCCTCTGAGTCAGCTTCGATTTGATATATTATGGGCCCCGTGGGTCGACCCATTCCGCCAAGAACGTCCATTTGAAGCCCAGGTGCCCAAGCCCACTCTATCAAATCCATGGGCCTAAACATGGGTTTTTGGGCCCAAAGACAAATCGCTATAGATGGGCTTTATGGCGCGCACTATAGCCCTCTGAGTCAGCTTTCATTTCATATATTATGGGCCCCGTGGGTCGACCCATGCCACCACGAACGTCCATTTGAAGCCCATGTGGCCAAGCCCACTCTATCAAATCCGTGGGCCTAAACATGGGTTTTTGGGCCCAAAGACAAATCGCTATATATGGGCTTTAGGGCCCGCACTATATTCCTCTGAGTCAGCTCCGATTTGATATATTGTGGGCTTCGTGGGTCGACCCATGCTGCCACGAATGTCCAGTTGAAGCCCAAGTGCCCAAGCCCACTCTATCAAATCCGTGGGCCTAAACATGGGTTTTTGGGCCCAAAGACAAATCGCTATAGATGGGCTTTATGGCCCGTACTATAGCCCTCTGAGTCAGCTTCGATTTGATATATTATGGGCCCCGTGGGTCGACCCATTCCGCTAAGAACGTCCATTTGAAGCCCAGGTGCCCAAGCCCACTCTATCAAATCCATGGGCCTAAATATGGGTTTTTGGGCCCAAAGACAAATCGCTATATATGGGCTTTATGGCCCACACTATAGCCCTCTGAGTCAGCTTCGATTTCATATATTATGGGCCCCGTGGGTCGACCCATGCCGCCACGAACGTCCATTTGAAGCCCAAGTGCCCAAGCCCACTCTATCAAATCCATGGGCCTAAACATGGGTTTTTGGGCCCAAAGACAAATCGCTATAGATGGGCTTTATGGCCCGTACTATAGCCCTCGGAGTGAGCTTCGATTTGATATATTGTGGGCCCCGTGGGTCAACCGATGCTGCCACGAACGTCCATTTGAAGCCCAAGTGCGCAAGCCCACAATCAAATCCATGGGCCCAAACTTAGGTTTTTGGGCCCGAAAACATGTGTTTTTGGGCCCAAAGTTAAATCGCTACAGACGCAGTTTGTAGTGCCCATTATAGCCCTCTGAGTCAGCTTCGATTTGATATATTATGGGCCACGTGGGTCAACCGATGCCGCCACGAACGTCCATTTGAAGCCCCAGTGCGCAAGCCTACTCTATCAAATCCATGGGCCTAAACATGGGTTTTTGGGCCCAAAGACAAATCGCGATAGATGGGCTTTATGGTCCATACTATAGCCCTCTGAGTTAGCTTCGATTTCATATATTATGGGCCCTGTGGGTCGACTCATGCCGCCACGAACGTCAATTTGAAGCCCAAGTGCCCAAGCCCACTCTATCAAATCCATGGGCCTAAATATTGGTTTTTGGGTCCAAAGACAAATCGCTATAGATGGGCTTTATGGCCCGTACTATACCCCTCGGAGTTAGCTTCGGTTTGATTTATTGTGGGCCCCGTGGGTCAACCGACGCCACCACGAACGTCCATTTGAAGCCCAATTGCGCAAGCCCACAATCAAATCCATGGGCCTAAACTTAGGTTTTTGGGCTCGAAAACATGGGTTTTTGGGCCCGAAGTTAAATCGCTACAGACGCAGTTTGTAGCACCCATTATAGCCCTCTGAGTCAGCTTTGATTTGATATATTATGGGCCCCGTGGGTCAACCGATGCCGCCACGAACGTCCATTTGAAGCCCAAGTGCGCAAGCCCACTCTATCAAATCCATGGGCCTAAACATTGTTTTTTGGGCCCAAAGACAAATCGCTATAGATGGGCTTTATCTCCTGCACTATAGCCCTCTAAGTCAGCTTCGATTTGATATATTATGGGCCCCGTGGGTCAACCAACGCCGACACGAACGTCCATTTGAAGCCCAAGTGCGCAAGCCCACAATCAAATCCATGGGCCTAAACTTAGGTTTTTGGGCCCGAAGTTAAATCGCTACAGACGCAGTTTGTAGTGCCCATTATAGCCCTCTGAGTCAGCTTTGATTTGAAATATTATGGGCCCCGTGGGTCAACCGATACCGCCATGAACGTCCATTTGAAGCCCAAGTGCGCAAGCACACTCTATCAAATCCATGGGCCTAAACATGGGTTTTTGGGCCTAAAGACAAATCGCGATAGATGGGCTTTATGGTCCACACTATAGCCCTCTGAGTTAGCTTCGATTTCATATATTATGGGCCCCGTGGGTCGACCCATGCCGCCATGAACGTCAATTTGAAGCCCAAGTGCCCAAGCCCACTCTATCAAATCCATGGGCTTAAACATGGGTTTTTGGGCCCAAAGACAAATCGCTATAGATGGGCTTTATGGCCCGCACTATAGCCCTCGGAGTCAGCTTCGATTTGATATATTGTGGGCCCCGTGGTTCTACCGACGCCGCCACGAACGTCCATTTGAAGCCCAAGTGCGCAAGCCCACAATCAAATCCATGGGCCTAAACTTAGGTTTTTGGCAGGCTGAACAGGCTGAACAACTGGAGGAACAGGAACATCAAACTCAGGCTCAACAGGCTCCTCGTCCTGTAACTCTCTCTGCCTACGGCGACCTGCCGCTCCTCGAGGTCTACCTCTGCCACGACCTCTACGTCTAACTGGCGGTTCAGGAGGTAAAACCTCATCCTGAAAAGACTCATCATCCTCGGCCTCAACGACCGGTGGAGCGACACGCGCTCGCCTCCTCATTCTGAAAAGACAAATGGAAAGATTCAGACAAAACAGACAACGGAGGAATAACACTGAAAACTACAGCAAGGAATACTCATCAAGACATACTCGAACCTAATACACTGCAGTAGTCCAACAGAAAACACAACTCAAAAACTAGGGCCACAACTCACAAAACTAAGCCCTGACACAGAACTCCACTCTGATACGAACTTCGCTCTGATACCAACTTTGTCACGACCCAAAACAGGGGCCATGACCGGCGCTAGGGAACGGGAATTCTTTCGAATCCGGAACCCGTAGCAAGCCTAAAAATAAAATAAAAATGCAATAATAACCATAAAAATATAATATGCAGCGGAAAATAAAATCATAAATATTACAATATCTTCCATATCAACTGGATTTAATTCAAAACTCATCACATCGCATATATAATCTCATAAATGTATAATCTTTATACAAATCCAGTTTTACTATAATACATCTCTTTAAAACAAATACTTTAATTTACAACTACTGAAAATCACAACTACTGCAGTGTCTAGATAAAATAAATAAGACTCAAGTATACAATTTACATAAAGAAGCCGGGGCGGAAGAAATCCGGCGTATCGACCTGCTACTGAGGTCTGAGGAAGTTGACTCTCCTGAAAAATAGTCAACGGAGGGGAGTCAGACCTCACTGAGTGAATTACTATAGTATATATACATACACTCTAAGTGATAATGCATACAGTCAACAGTATATGAGTAATATGTATATATACAGGCAAGTTCATACAGATGCAGAAAAATCATTTTATATATTTTGTCTGAAAATCAACTTTTATGAAGGATCACATAGAACCCTAAAATATCGCAACCTCAGAAAAATAGTGTTAAACAACACTCTAGCCATACAGGCTCACTGATTCCAAATATATCCATTTAATCCATTTGGACAGTAGACTGGCCCCGAGACACTAAGTCAACCGAGCTCCAGCAGTCTGACTGCCAGTGTGATTGGCCCCGAGACACTTGGTCAACCGAGCTCCAGCAATCACACCCACAAACCACATCTCACATATCCAATAATCATAATCAAATCGATATCCACAAATAGTCAGTAATAAAGCCTAAATACTATAGGCGTACCGGTACGTACTCGGTCCTAGTGCTGCCCACTAGGTAGCACGTTCTATTGATATCCTTCATTCTTAAATATAAAACATTCATTCACAAAAATAAATGATGCATGGATATAAATGAAATAGCAATATAAACCATATATATACCGAAAATATACCAAACATAAACCAGGTATATTTTGAGTATATATATATCAAATAAATCCAATCAAATCATGAATTAAACTAAAAATATATTTAAAAACATTTTAAATATATTTTATTAATAAAACATGTATATAATTTATTATATACCAAAAATATACCAAAAATATACTTGAATATAAATCATGTTATTTATGCATATTTAGTCAAAATAAAACATGCATTTTCTAAATCATGCATCCTAAGCATATATATATAATATAGTAACTCACCTAATGCGCTCCACGAGACAGGTCCGACGGGCCTAGTCCACTAACCCTCGGTCTCGGCGCAACTAAACAAGAAATAATTAATCGATATCAGAATAACCCTAACAGAAATCCTAGAATTCAATCTAGAGTATTAAAATACGGAAACAGAATTAGGGTTCGACTGGACATCACGTTTTACGAGAATTCTACCGGAAATCCGGCAGAACCTCCCCTGTAAAACGGACATCTCTCTACTCAAAAGAGTAGAGCCGACCCTGTAAAGAAAATACACTTCAAAAATAAACACCACAATCAATCACAACCCCTCGGTCGGACTCCAGACTACAATCTGTCGACCGGGGTCCACAAACACAGAATATATATATTCAAATATACCAAAAATATCCTTAAATCATAAAAATACATTTCATACGTAGAAATTACATAATAAATCTTGAAACACTATAAAAACCGATTAAAACTCATTTTATTAGAAAAACCGTATATTATATATATAATTGAAAATAATTCCCGGAAAATAGTTTTAATTAGTTAAAAATACTAAATATTTTGTAGAAATCATTTTTATACCTTAAATAAATATTAAAACCAATTAAATTACATTTTTAGACAATTTAGGGTAAAATTACCAAAATACCCCTATATATATATATATACCTAAATTACTTCAAAAATTCACCAAAAATCATACAATTATCCAAAATTAATTTTCTCAACATATTTATCAATAATATCAATAATTAAACTTAATTAACCAATTAAATTCAATTTAAAACACAATTAACTTAATTTTACAAAATCACATAAACTTCAATAATTAAAAATAAATACTTAGAAATTCATAAAAATTCCAAATAAATTCCTATAATTCATTTCAACACCTAATTCAACCATAAACTCCAATTTCATAATTTAAATAATTAATTTCCGAAAATTAGAAAATAATATTAAAATATTCAAAAATACCCAAAAATCCAAACAACCTCCAAAAATTCTGTAAAAATTCATACATGAAGATTAAACTACCAGGAACAACATTTGTGAAGGAAGTTTCCATGAATCATCCAAATCGAAGCTCAAAAAATCAAAAACCAAAAGAGGCCGAAAACTTCAAATCAAAACCTAAGCAATTCTAGACCATTTTAGCTCAAACCAAAGCTAGAATAACACTCACCAGAGCTCAAGGAGAAGATAGAGACCGGCGGTGTCGAAAACGGTGGCCGGAGGAGGGAGAAACGGCGGTGAGGAAAAATGGTGGTCGGCGCCCGCGGGAGAAGAAGAAGAAGAAGAAGAAAAAGAAAAAGAAAGAAAAAGGAAAGAGAAAGAAAAAGAAAAAGAAAGAAAAAGGAAAAGAAAGAAAAAAAAAAAGAAAAAGAAAAAAAATAAAATAAATTAAAATAATTAAATATTAATAAATAAATAATAATAAAATAATAAATTTTAATAATTTAATAATAAATAAAATAATCAAATAATAATAAATAAATAATAAAATATTAGGGTAATAATAAACCCTAATTAAATAAATATACACACACAGGCTTTATTTAATAATTTAAAAATATGTATGAGTTCATGTAAACCCGTAAATACATTTAAAATAATTAATAATACATTGTTTACGTGAAAATTTCCCCGAAAATGAAAGTCCCGGGAAAATTTTACGTAAAATACTGAAAATAATAGACAATAATTAAAATAGGTTTAAAATACATATCAACTCATAAAAATATCGTATAATGCATAAAAATTATTGACACTGTATATCCCGGTACAGTGTAAAAATATTTAAAAAAAACACGGGATATTACAGTCTTCCCCCCTCACAAGAATTCGTCCCCGAATTCCAAAAACAAGATTACAGAATCAGGAAGGAAAGAGATACGGGTAAGAAGCTCGCATCTCAGCTTCAGTCTCCCACGTATGCTCTTCAACTCTGTCGCTACGCCACAAAACCTTGACCATCGGAATCTGCTTCGATCGCAACTGTCGAACTTGAAAATCAACGATCGCCACAGGTTCTTCCACAAACGTCAAATCTTCACTCACTTCCACACTGTCAGGTTGCAACACGTGTGAAGGATCTGAGATATACTTCCTCAACATCGAGATATGAAATACTGGATGCACCTGTGACATACTCGGAGGCAAATCCAACCGATATGCAACAGTGCCAATTCTCTCCAGAATCTCAAACGGTCCAATATATCTCGGTGCTAACTTACCCTTCCTGCCAAATCTCATCACACCCTTCATCGGAGATACTTTCAGAAAAACGAAATCTCTAACCTGAAACTCCACATCTCTGCGCCTAGGATCCGCATAACTCTTCTGTCTACTAACTGCGGTCTCTAACCTGCTCTTGATCATGGTGACTTTCTCTGCAGCATCTTGAACCATCTCTGGTCCAGTCAAAACTCTTTCACCGATCTCATCCCAACTCAACGGGGATCTACACTTCCTTCCATACAACGCCTCATACGGTGCCATGCCAATACTGCTATGGTAGCTGTTATTATATGCAAACTCAACAAGCGACAAATGATCATCCCAGCTACCTCCCAAATCCAAGACACACATCCTCAACATATCTTCCAGTGTCTGGATCGTCCTCTCAGACTGACCATCTGTCTGAGGATGAAAAGCAGTACTGAAATCCAACCTAGTGCCCATCGCTTCCTGCAACTTCTGCCAAAAACGAGAAGTAAACACCGAACCTCTGTCTGACACAATGGACACAGGTACTCCATGAAGGCACACAATATGCTTCACGTACAACTTCGCCAATCTAGCTACAGAATATGTGGCTTTCACAGGCAAGAAATGTGCAGACTTCGTCAATTTGTCTACAATCACCCAGATGGAATCGTATCCATCCTTCGAACGAGGTAAACCGACCACAAAATCCATAGCTATCCTTTCCCATTTCCACTCGGGAATAGGAAGAGGCTGAAGCTTCCCAGAAAGCTTCTGATGTTCGGCTTTCACTTGCTGACATGTCAAGCACTTAGCAACATAATCAGCAACATCCTTCTTCAATCCATCCCACCAGTATAGATCTCTGATACTGTGGTACATCTTAGTAACACCAGGATGAACGCTGTAGGCTGTAGAATGTGCTTCCTCTAGGATCTCTTCTCTCAAATCATCCACATCAGGAACACACAATCTACCACTGATCCACAACACACCATCGTCATCGAGTGTGAAATCAGTGAACTTCCCTGCTCTGACATTCTCTGCAAGCTCTTCCAGAATAGGATCTCGGCTCTGAGCTGCTTTAATCCTATCCCTCAGTACAGATCGTACTTTAAACTGAGCTAACAGTCCACCTGATCTACTGATCTTCATCATCAGACCTTGATCCACCATCAGATGCAATTCCTGGATCAATGGTCTCCTCTCCACACCGATGTGAGCAAGACTACCTGAAGACTTCCTACTCAAGGCATCTGCTACCACATTAGCTTTACCCGGATGGTAAAGAATCTCGCAATCATAATCCTTCAACAATTCCAACCATCTTCTCTGCCTCAAATTCAAATCTCGCTGCTGGAAAATGTACTTAAGGCTCTTGTGATCAGTAAATATCTCACAAGTCACCCCGTACAAATAATGTCTCCAAATCTTCAAAGCAAAGATCACTGCAGCCATCTCCAGATCATGTGTAGGATAGTTTCTGCTCATGCTTCTTCAACTGCCTCGAAGCATAGGCTATCACCCTTCCATTCTGCATCAACACACAACCAAGACCAATTCTAGAGGCATCACAGTAAACTGTGAACTTATCCACACTATTAGGCAAAGCTAATACTGGCGCTGTGGTCAACTTCTCCTTCAACAACTGAAAACTATTCTCACAAGCTTCTGACCACTCGAATCTAACATTCTTCTGAGTCAAGCGAGTCATAGGGGCTGCAATCCTGGAAAAATCCTGCACAAACCGCCTATAATACCCAGCTAAACCCAGAAAACTTCGAATCTCAGTAACTGAAGTAGGTCTAGGCCACTCAGATACTGCTTCAACCTTCTGTGGATCAACCTGAATACCTTCTTTAGACACTACGTGTCCAAGAAAAGAAACACTCTCCATCCAGAAATCACACTTCGAGAATTTAGCATAAAGCTGATGATCTCTCAGTGTCTGTAGTACAATCCTCAAGTGATATACGTGCTCTTCCATACTCCTCGAATATACCAGTATATCATCAATGAAGACTACCACAAACTGATCCACATACGGTCAGAATACTCTGTTCATCAGGTCCATAAAAGCTACTGGTGCATTAGTCAAACCAAAAGACATCACCAGAAACTCATAATGGCCATATCGAGTGCGGAATGCTGTCTTAGGAATATCAGCTTCACTGATCCGCAGCTGATGATAACCCGACCTCAAGTCAACCTTAGAAAAGAATTGTGCACCCTGGAGCTGATCAAACAAATCATCTATCCTCGGGAGAGGATACTTGTTCTTCACTGTCACCTTATTCAGCTCTCTGTAGTCAATGCACAGTCTCAGGGTACCATCCTTCTTCTTCACAAACAAGACTGGTGCACCCCAAGGAGAAACACTAGGTCTGATAAAACCCTTCTCCAACAACTCTTGCAACTGCTCCTTCAACTCTCTCAACTCTGCAGGAGCCATACGATAGGGTGGCATAGATATAGGAGTAATACCTGGAACCACATCTATACAGAACTCAATCTCTCTATGAGGTGGTAAACCTGGCAACTCCTCGGGAAAAACATCAGGAAACTCACAAGCAACAGGAACATCTATGAGGACAACTTCTCCACTGACGTATCCCTAACCAATGCCAAAAACCCCTGACAACCTTTCCTCAACAACTTCCTAGCTGAAATAACAGAAATAAGATTCTGAGGTGCTGAACTCCTGTCACCAACAAACTTAAATTCTACTTCACCAGGAATTCTAAAAATCACCTCCTTATTCCTGCAATCAACCACGACAAAGTGCTGAGACAACCAATCCATTCCCAAAATAACATCGAACTCCATCACATCCAACAAAATCAAATCAGCGGGTAATTCTCTATCTCCCACGAGAACTGGACAACCAGAAAGAACAATATCGGTGTCCAAAGAATCACTCAGAGGAGTGGCAACAGATAAAGGAAAAGCCATCCTCGAAGCTTGCCAACAAGATTTAGAAGCAAAAACAGGAGAAACAAAGGAATGCGTGGCACCCGGATCAAACAAAACCAAAGCATCCAGGTAACAAACAGAAAGAATACCTGCCATGATTGCATTAGATGCCTGAGCATCCTGCTGAGTCAGATGAAAAACTCTGGCCTGGCCTCGACCTCCCTGCTGACTGGTAGAAGCCTGGCCAACGCCTCGGGTACCTCCTCTAGTACCTCTACCACGACTCTGCTGTGGAACAAACTGAGTATAACTCTGATGCTGAGCTGGTGGCAACTGAAATGGCACGGGTGCTGCACTAGCAATCGACTGCTGTGGGAATCACGGAATCTGCTGCTGCTGATATCCGGGGTAAGGACACGATCTGGCAAAATGTCCTGTCTGCCCGCATCTGAAACATGTCAACGGTGTCAGATAACACGGTCCCTGATGGACTCTACCACAAGTCTGACAAACACTGGCCGCTGATCCAGAACTACGACCACTGCTGCTGCTCGAAGCACCTGACCCAAATCTAAACGATCTACGCTGACCTCCACGACCATGTCTACTGCTCCGATGTACTCACTGCTGCTGTCTCTGACTCTGCTGAGTCGAACCTCGCTGCTGACTACTCGAACCAACATGAAAACTCGAATACGGAGTAGCCTGCCATCCACTCGACTGAACTCCCAACTGGTAATAATCAGGCATCGCTCCCTGCCTAACTAATCTCAGCTCAATCTCCTTAGCTAGCTCAATCACTGACTCCAAAGTAAGACCTGCTGTAGGCATACCAGCAAAAGCTGAACCCAAACCAGTAACATAGGTAGTAACAGCGAAATACTGATCTCGCATCAGATCCTCAGCATATCTACCCAGACGAAGAAACTCTCGGGTATACTCCTCTACAGATCGATCTCCACGAGAAATACTGGTCAGACGAAGACGATAGCTCAAACGAAGAGGCTCTGGACAAAATCTCCTCATAAACCGCTCTCGAAACTGAGCCCAGGTCATCGTCATCATATAAGGCTGGATCATCTGAATAAACCAATCTAAAGCTGATCCCTCGACAGACAACTCAACAATCATGATCCTCTGGTACTCGGTATGAGCAGTCCGAGTCCTAGTCTCAATCGCATGCAGAAAATCTAAAGGATCAGAAGTCCCATCAAAAGCAATCCTGCCAACTCTGGCATAGAACAAAGCTGCCTCAGGGTCAGACATACCCTGCTGATAGGCAGGCTGAACAGGCTGAACAACTGGAGGAACAGGAACATCAAACTCAGGCTCAACAGGCTCCTCGTCCTGTAACTCTCTCTGCCTACGGCGACCTGCCGCTCCTCGAGGTCTACCTCTGCCATGACCTCTACGTCTAACTGGCGGTTCAGGAGGTAAAACCTCGTCCTGAAAAGACTCATCATCCTCGGCTCAACGACCGGTGGAGCGACACGCGCTCGCCTCCTCATTCTGAAAAGACAAACGGAAAGATTCATACAAAACAGACAACGGAGGAATAACGCTGAAAACTACAGCAAGGAATACTCATCAAGACATACTCGAACCTAATACACTGCAGTAGTCCAACAGAAAACACAACTCAAAAACTAGGGCCACAACTCACAAAACTAAGCCCTGACACAGAACTCCACTCTGATACGAACTTCGCTCTGATACCAACTTTGTCACGACCCAAAACAGGGGCCATGACCGATGCTAGGGAACGGGAATTCTTTCGAATCCGGAACCCGTAGCAAGCCTAAAAATAAAATAAAAATGCAATAATAACCATAAAAATATAATATGCAGCGGAAAATAAAATCATAAATATTACAATATCTTCCATATCAACTGGATTTAATTCAAAACTCATCACATCGCATATATAATCTCATAAATGTATAATCTTTATACAAATCCAGTTTTACTATAATACATCTCTTTAAAACAAATACTTTAATTTACAACTACTGAAAATCACAACTACTACAGTGTCTAGATAAAATAAATAAGACTCAAGTATACAATTTACATAAAGAAGCCGGGGCGGAAGAAATCCGGCGTATCGACCTGCTACTGAGGTCTGAGGAAGTTGACTCTCCTGAAAAATAGTCAACGGAGGGGAGTCAGACCTCACTGAGTGAATTACTATAGTATATATACATACACTCTAAGTGATAATGCATACAGTCAACAGTATATGAGTAATATGTATATATACAGGCAAGTTCATACAAATGCAGAAAAATCATTTTATATATTTTGTCTGAAAATCAACTTTTATGAAGGATCACATAGAACCCTAAAATATCGCAACCTCAGAAAAATAGTGTTAAACAACACTCTAGCCATACAGGCTCACTGATTCCAAATATATCCATTTAATCCATTTGGACAGTAGACTGGCCCCGAGACACTAAGTCAACCGAGCTCCAGCAGTCTGACTGCCAGTGTGATTGGCCCCGAGACACTTGGTCAACCGAGCTCCAGCAATCACACCCACAAACCACATCTCACATATCCAATAATCATAATCAAATCGATATCCACAAATAGTCAGTAATAAAGCCTAAATACTATAGGCGTACCGGTACGTACTCGGTCCTAGTGCTGCCCACTAGGTAGCACGTTCTATTGATATCCTTCATTCTTAAATATAAAACATTCATTCACAAAAATAAATGATGCATGGATATAAATGAAATAGCAATATAAACCATATATATACCGAAAATATACCAAACATAAACCAGGTATATTTTGAGTATATATATATCAAATAAATCCAATCAAATCATGAATTAAACTAAAAATATATTTAAAAACATTTTAAATATATTTTATTAATAAAACATGTATATAATTTATTATATACCAAAAATATACCAAAAATATACTTGAATATAAATCATGTTATTTATGCATATTTAGTCAAAATAAAACATGCATTTTCTAAATCATGCATCCTAAGCATATATATATAATATAGTAACTCACCTAATGCGCTCCACGAGACAGGTCCGACGGGCCTGGTCCACTAACCCTCGGTCTCGGCGCAACTAAACAAGAAATAATTAATCGATATCAGAATAACCCTAACAGAAATCCTAGAATTCAATCTAGAGTATTAAAATACGGAAACAGAATTAGGGTTCGACTGGACATCACGTTTTACGAGAATTCTACCGAAAATCCGGCAGAACCTCCCCTGTAAAATGGACATCTCTCTACTCAAAAGAGTAGAGCCGACCCTGCAAAGAAAATACACTTCAAAAATAAACACCACAATCAATCACAACCCCTCGGTCGGACTCCAGACTACAATCTGTCGACCGGGGTCCACAAACACAGAATATATATATTCAAATATACCAAAAATATCCTTAAATCATAAAAATACATTTCATACGTAGAAATTACATAATAAATCTTGAAACACTATAAAAACCGATTAAAACTCATTTTATTAGAAAAACCGTATATTATATATATAATTGAAAATAATTCCCGGAAAATAGTTGTAATTAGTTAAAAATACTAAATATTTTGTATAAATCATTTTTATACCTTAAATAAATATTAAAACCAATTAAATTACATTTTTAGACAATTTAGGGTAAAATTACCAAAATACCCCTATATATATATATATACCTAAATTACTTCAAAAATTCACCAAAAATCATACAATTATCCAAAATTAATTTTCTCAACATATTTATCAATAATATCAATAATTAAACTTAATTAACCAATTAAATTCAATTTAAAACACAATTAACTTAATTTTACAAAATCACATAAACTTCAATAATTAAAAATAAATACTTAGAAATTCATAAAAATTCCAAATAAATTCCTATAATTCATTTCAACACCTAATTCAACCATAAACTCCAATTTCATAATTTAAATAATTAATTTCCGAAAATTAGAAAATAATATTAAAATATTCAAAAATACCCAAAAATCCAAACAACCTCCAAAAATTCTGTAAAAATTCATACATGAAGATTAAACTACCAGGAACAACATTTGTGAAGGAAGTTTCCATGAATCATCCAAATCGAAGCTCAAAAAATCAAAAACCAAAAGAGGCCGAAAACTTCAAACCAAAACCTAAGCAATTCTAGACCATTTTAGCTCAAACCAAAGCTAGAATAACACTCACCGGAGCTCAAGGAGAAGATAGAGACCGGCGGTGTCGAAAACGGTGGCCGGAGGAGGGAGAAACGGCGGTGAGGAAAAATGGTGGTCGGCGCCCGTGGGAGAAGAAGAAGAAGAAGAAGAAAAAGAAAAAGAAAGAAAAAGGAAAGAGAAAGAAAAAGGAAAAGAAAGAAAAAAAAAAGAAAAAGAAAAAAAATAAAATAAATTAAAATAATTAAATATTAATAAATAAATAATAATAAAATAATAAATTTTAATAATTTAATAATAAATAAAATAATCAAATAATAATAAATAAATAATAAAATATTAGGGTAATAATAAACCCTAATTAAATAAATATACACACACAGGCTTTATTTAATAATTTAAAAATATGTATGAGTTCATGCAAACCCGTAAATACATTTAAAATAATTAATAATACATTGTTTACGTGAAAATTTCCCCGAAAATGAAAGTCCCGGAAAAATTTTACGTAAAATACTGAAAATAATAGACAGTAATTAAAATAGGTTTAAAATACATATCAACTCATAAAAATATCGTATAATACATAAAAATTATTGACATTGTATATCCCGGTACAGTGTAAAAATATTTAAAAAAAACACGGGATATTACAGCTACAGACGCAGTTTGTAGTGCCCACTATAGCCCTCTGAGTCAGCTTTGATTTGATATATTATGGGCCTCGTGGGTCAACCGATACCGCCACAAACGTTCATTTGAAGCCCAAGTGCGCAAGCACACTCTATCAAATCCATGGGCCTAAACATGGGTTTTTGGGCCCAAAGACAAATCGCGATAGATGGGCTTTATGGTCCACACTATAGCCCTCTGAGTTAGCTTCGATTTCATATATTATGGGCCCCGTGGGTCGACCCATGCCGCCATGAACGTCAATTTGAAGCCCAAGTGCCCAAGCCAACTCTATCAAATCCATGGGCCTAAACATGGGTTTTTGGGCCCAAAGACAAATCGCTATAGATGGGCTTTATGGCCCGCACTATAGTCCTCTGAGTCAGCTTTCATTTGATATATTGTGGGCCTCGTGGGTCAACCGACGCCGCCACGAACGTCCATTTGAAGCCCAAGTGCGCAAGCCCACAATCAAATCAATGGGCCTAAACTTAGGTTTTTGGGCCCGAAAACATGGGTTTTTGGGCCCGAAGTTAAATCGCTACAGACATAGTTTGTAGCGCCCATTATAGCCCTCTGAGTCAGCTTCGATTTGATATATTATGGGCCCCGTGGGTCAATCGATGCCGCCACGAACGTCCATTTGAAGCCCAAGTGCGCAAGCCCACTCTATCAAATCCATGGGCCTAAATATTGGTTTTTGGGTCGAAAGACAAATCGCTATAGATGGGCTTTATGGCCCGCACTATAGCCCACTGAGTCAGCTTCGATTTGATATATTGTGGGCACCGTGGGTCAACCGATGATGCCACGAACGTCCATTTGAAGCCCAAGTGCGCAAGCCCACAATCAAATCCATGGGCCTAAACTTAGGTTTTTGGGCCCAAAAACACGGGTTTTTGGGCCCGAAGTTAAATCGCTACAGACGCAGTTTGTAGTACCCATTATAGCCCTCTGAGTCAGCTTCGATTTGATATATTATGGGCCCCGTGGGTCAATCGATGCCGCCACGAACGTCCATTTGAAGCCCAAGTAAGCAAGCCCATTCTATCAAATCCATGGGCCTAAACATGGGTTTTTGGGCCCAAAGACAAATCGCTATAGATGGGCTTTGGGGCTCGTACTATAGCCCTCTGAGTCAGCTTCGATTTGATATATTGTGGGCTTCGTGGGTCGACCCATGCCGCCACGAACGTCCCTTTGAAGCCCAAGTGCCCAAACCCACTCTATCAAATTCGTGGGCCTAAACATGGGTTTTTAGGCCCAAATACAAATCGCTATAGATTGGCTTTATGGCCCGTACTATATCCCTCTGAGTCAGCTTTGATTTGATATATTATGGGCCCTGTGGGTCGACCCATTCCGCCAAGAACGTCCATTTGAAGCCCAGGTGGCCAAGCCCACTCTATCAAATCCATGGGCCTAAACATGGGTTTTTGGGCCCAAAGACAAATCGCTATAGATGGGCTTTATGGCAAGCACTGTAGCCCTCTGAGTCAGCTTCGATTTCATATATTATGGGCCCCATGGGTCGACCCATGCCGCCATGAACGTCAATTTGAAGCCCAAGTGCCCAAGCCCACTCTATCAAATCCATGGGCCTAAACATGGGTTTTTGGGCCCAAAGACAAATCGCTATAGATGGGCTTCATGGCCCGCACTATAGCCCTCGGAGTTAGCTTCGGTTTGATATATTGTGGGCCCCGTGGGTCAACTGACGCCGCCACGAACGTCCATTTGAAGCCCAAGTGCGCAAGCCCACAATCAAATCCATGGGCCTAAACTTAGGTTTTTGGGCCTGAAAACATGGATTTTTGGGCCCGAAGTTAAATTGCTACAGATGCAGTTTGTAGCGCCTATTATAGCCCTCTAAGTCAACTTTGAGTTGTTATATTATGGGCACCGTGGGTCAATCGATGCCGCCACGAACGTCCATTTGAAGCCCAAGTGCGCTAGCCCATTCTATCAAATCCATGGGCCTAAACATGGGTTTTTGGGCCCAAAGACAAATCGCTATAGATGGGCTTTGGCCCACACTATAGCCCTCTGAGTCAGCTTCGATTTGATATATTATGGGCTTCGTGGGTCGACCCATGCCGCCACGAACGTCCCTTTGAAGCCCAAGTGCCCAAGCCCTCTCTTTCAAATTCGTGGGCCTAATCATGGGTTTTTGGGCCCAAAGACAAATCGCTATAGATGGGCTTTATGACTCGTACTATAGCCCTCTGAGTCAGCTTCGATTTGATATATTATGGGCCCCGTGGGTCGACCCATTCCGCCAAGAACGTCCATTTGAAGCCCAGGTGCCCAAGCCCACTCTATCAAATCCATGGGCCTAAACATGGGTTTTTGGGCCCAAAGACAAATCGCTATAGATGGGCTTTATGGCGCACTATAGCCCTCTGAGTCAGCTTCGATTTCATATATTATGGGCCCCGTGGGTCGACCCATGCCGCCACGAACGTCCATTTGAAGCCCAAGTGCCCAAGCACACTCTATCAAATCCATGGCCCTAAACATGGGTTTTTGGGCCCAAAGACAAATCGCTATAGATGGGCTTTCTGGCCAGTACTATAGCCCTCGGAGTCAGCTTCGATTTGATATATTGTGGGCCCCGTGGATCAACCGACGCCGCCACGAACGTCCATTTGAAGCCCAAGTGCGCAAGCCCACAATCAAATCCATGGGCCTAAACTTTGGTTTTTGGGCCCGAAAACATGGGTTTTTGGGCCCGAAGTTAAATCGCTACAGACGCATTTTATAGTGCCCATTATAGCCCTCTGAGTCAGCTTCGATTTGATATATTATGGGCCCCATGGGTCAATCGATGCCGCCACGAACGTCCATTTGAAGCCCAAGCGCGCAAGCCCATTCTATAAAATCCATGGGCCTAAACATGGGTTTTTGGGCCCAAAGACAAATTGCTACAGATGGGCTTTGGGGGCCCGCACTATAGCCCTCTGAGTCAGCTTCGATTTGATATATTGTGGGCTTCGTGGGTCGACCCATGTCGCCACGAATGTCCAGTTGAAGCCCAAGTGCCCAAGCCCACTCTATAAAATCCGTGGGCCTAAACATGGGTTTTTGGGCCCAAAGACAAATCGCTATAGATGGGCTTTGGGGCCCGTACTATAGCCCTCTGAGTCATCTTCGATTTGATATATTATGGGCTTCGTGGGTCGACCCATGCCGCCACGAATGTCCAGTTGAAGCCCAAGTGCCCAAGCACACTCTATCAAATCTGTGGGCCTAAACATGGGTTTTTGGGCCCAAAGACAAATCGCTATAGATGGGCTTTATGGCCCGTACTATAGCCCTCTGAGTCAGCTTCGATTTGATAAATTATGGGCCCCATGGGTCGACCCATTCCTCTAAGAACGTCCATTTGAAGCCCAGGTGCCCAAGCCCACTCTATCAAATCCATGGGCCTAAACATGGGTTTTTGGGCCCAAAGACAAATCGCTATATATGGGCTTTATGGCCCGCACTATAGCCCTCTGAGTCAGCTTCGATTTCATATATTATGGGCCCCATGGGTCGACCCATGCCGCCACGAACGTCCATTTGAAGCCCAAGTGCCCAAGCCCACTCTATCAAATCCATGGGCATAAACATGGGTTTTTGGGCCCAAAGACAAATCGCTATAGATGGGCTTTATGGCCCGTACTATAGCCCTCGGAGTGAGCTTCGATTTGATATATTATGGGCCCTGTGGGTCAACTGACGCTACCACGATCGTCCATTTGAAGCCCAAGTGCGCAAGCCCACAATCAAATCCATGGGCCTAAACTTAGGTTTTTGGGCCCGAAAACATGGGTTTTTGGGCCCAAAGTTAAATCGCTACAGATGCAGTTTGTAGTGCCCATTATAGCCCTCTGAGTCAGCTTTGATTTGATATATTATGGGCCCCGTGGGTGAACCGATGCCGCCACGAACGTCCATTTGAAGCCCCAGTGCGCAAGCCTACTCTATCAAATCCTTGGGCCTAAACATGGGTTTTTGGGCCCAAAGACAAATCGCGATAGATGGGCTTTATGGTCCATACTATAGCCCTCTGAGTTAGCTTCGATTTCATATATTATGGGCCCTGTGGGTTGACCCATGTCGCCACGAACGTCAATTTGAAGCCCAAGTGCCCAAGCCCACTCTATCAAATCCATGGGCCTAAATATTGGTTTTTGGGTCCAAAGACAAATCGCTATAGATGGGCTTTATGGCCCGTACTATACCCCTCGGAGTTAGCTTCGGTTTGATATATTGTGGGCCCCGTGGGTTAACCGACGCCACCCACGAACGTCCATTTGAAGCCCAATTGCGCAAGCCCAGAATCAAATCCATGGGCCTAAACTTAGGTTTTTGGGCACGAAAACATGGGTTTTTGGGCCCGAAGTTAAATCGCTACAGACGCAGTTTGTAGTACCCATTATAGCCCTCTGAGTCAGCTTCGATTTGATATATTATGGGCCCCGTGGGTCAACCGATGCCGCCACGAACGTCCATTTGAAGCCCAAGTGCGCAAGCCCACTCTATCAAATCCATGGGCCTAAACTTAGGTTTTTGGGCCCGAAAACATTTGTTTTTGGGCCCGAAGTTAAATCGCTACAGACGCAGTTTATATTGCCCATTATAGCCCTCTGAGTCAGCTTCGATTTGATATATTATGGGCCCCGTGGGTCAATCGATGCCGCCACGAACGTCCATTTGAAGCCCAAGTAAGCAAGCCCATTCTATCAAATCCATGGGCCTAAACATGGGTTTTTGGGCCCAAAGACAAATCGCTATAGATGGGCTTTAGGGCCCGTACTATAGCCCTCTGAGTCAGCTTCGATTTGATATATTGTGGGCTTCGTCGATCGACCCATGCCGCCACGAACGTCCCTTTGAAGCCCAAGTGCCCAAACCCACTCTATCAAATCCGTGGGCCTAAACATGGGTTTTTGGGCCCAAAGACAAATCGCTATAGATGGGCTTTGGGGTCCGCACTATGGCCCTCTGAGTCAGCTTCGATTTGATATATTGTGGGCTTCGTGGGTCGACCCATGCCGCCACGAATGTCCAGTTGAAGCCCAATTACCCAAGCCCACTCTATCAAATCCGTGGGCCTAAACATGGGTTTTTGGGCCCAAAGACAAATCGCTATAGATGGGCTTTATGGCTCGTACTATAGCCCTCTGAGTCAGCTTCGATTTGATATATTATGGGCCCCGTGGGTCGACCCATTCCGTCAAGAACGTCCATTTGAAGCCCAGGTGCCCAAGCCTACTCTATCAAATCCATGGGCCTAAACATGGGTTTTTGGGCCCAAAGACAAATCGCTATAGATGGGCTTTATGGTGCGCACTATAGCCCTCTGAGTCAGCTTCGATTTCATATATTATGGGCCCCGTGGGTCGATCCATGCCGCCACGAACGTCCATTTGAAGCCCATGTGGCCAAGCCCACTCTATCAAATCCGTGGGCCTAAACATGGGTTTTTGGGCCCAAAGACAAATCGCTATAGATGGGCTTTGGGGCCCGCACTATAGCCCGCTGAGTCAGCTTCAATTTGATATATTGTGAGCTTCGTGGGTCGACCCATGCCGCCACGAAATGTCCAGTTGAAGCCCAAGTACCCGAGCCCACTCTATCAAATCCGTGGGCCTAAACATGGGTTTTTTGGGCCCAAAGACAAATCGCTAAAGATGGGCTTTATGGCCCGCACTATAGCCCTCTGAGTCAGCTTCGATTTGATATATTATGGGCCTCGTGGGTTGACCCATTCCACCAAGAACGTCCATTTGAAGCCCAGGTGCCAAAGCCCACTCTATCAAATCCATGGGCCTAAACATGGGTTTTTGTGCCCAAAGAAAAATCGCTATAATATGGGCTTTATGGCCCGCACTATAGCCCTCTGAGTCAGCTTCGATTTCATATGTTATGGGCCCCGTGGGTCGACCCATACTGCCACGAACGTCCATTTGAAGCCCAAGTGTCCAAGCCCACTCTATCAAATCCATGGGCCTAAACATGGGTTTTTGGGGCCCAAAGACAAATCGCTATAGATGGGCTTTATGGCCCGTACTATAGCCCTCTGAGTCAGCTTCGATTTGATTTATTATGGGCCCCGTGGGTCGACCCATTCCGCCAAGAACGTCCATTTGAAGCCCATGTGCCCAAGCCCACTCTATCAAATCCATGGGCCTAAACATGGGTTTTTGGGCCCAAAGACAAATCGTTATAGATGGGCGTTATGGCGCGCACTATAGCCCTCTGAGTCAGCTTCAATTTCATATATTATGGGCCCCGTGGGTCGACCCATGTCGCCACGAACGTCCATTTGAAGCCCAAGTGCCCAAGCCCACTCTATCAAATCCATGGGCCTAAACATGGGTTTTTGGGCCAAAGACAAATCGCTATAGATGGGCTTTATGGCCCGCCCTATAGCCCTCTGAGTCAGCTTCGATTTGTTATATTGTGGGCCCCGTGGGTCAACCGATGCTGCCACGAACGTCCATTTGAAGCCTAAGTCCGCAAGCCCACAATCAAATCCATGGGCCTAAACTTAGGTTTTTGGGCCCGAAAACATGGGTTTTTGTGCCCGAAGTTAAATCGCTACAGACGCAGTTTGTAGTGCCTATTATAGCCCTCTGAGTCAGCTTCGATTTGATATATTATAGGCCCCGTGGGTCGACCGATGCCGCCACGAACATCCATTTGAAGCCCAGGTGCGCAAGCCCACTCTATCAAATCCGTAGGCCTAAACATGGGTTTTTAAGCCCAAAGACAAATCGATATATATGGGATTTAGGGCTCGCACCATAGCCCTCTGAGTCAGCTTTGATTTGATGTACTCTGGGCCACGTGGGTCGACCCATGCCGCCACGAACGTCCATTTGAAGCCCAAGTGCCCAAACCCACTCTATCAAATCCGTGGGCCTAAAACATGGGTTTTTGGGCCCAAAGACAAATTGCGATAGATGGGCTTTATGGTCCATACTATAGCCCTCTGATTCAGCTTCGATTTCATATATTATGGGCCCCGTGGCTCGACCCATGCCGCCATGAACGTCAATTTGGAGCCCAAGTGCCCAAGCCCAATCTATGAAATCCATGGGCCTAAACATGGGTTTTTGGGCCCAAAGACAAATTGCTATAGATGGGCTTTATGGCCGGCACTATAGCCCTCGGAGTCAGCCTCGATTTGATATAATATGGGACCCGTGGGTCAACCGACGCCGCCGTGAACGTCCATTTGAAGCCCAAGTGCGCAAGCCCACAATCAAATCCATGGGCCTAAACTTAGGTTTTTAGGCCCGAAAACATGGGTTTTTGGGCCCAAAGTTAAATCGCTATAGATGTAGTTTGTAGTGCCCATTATAGCCTTCTGAGTCAGCTTCGATTTGATATATTATGGGCCCCGTGGGTCAACCGATGCCGCCACGAACGTCCATTTGAAGCCCAAGTGCGCAAGCCCACTCTATCAAATCCATAGGCCTAAACATGGGTTTTTGGGCCCAAAGACAAATCGCTATATATAGGATCTAGGACCCGCACCATAGCCCTCTGAGTCAACTTTGATTTGATATATTCTGGGCCACGTGGGTCGACCCATGCCGCCACGAACGTCCATTTGAAGCCCAAGTGCCCAAACCCACTCTATCAAATTCGTGGGCCTAAACATGGGTTTTTGGGCCCAAAGACAAATCGCTATAGATGGCTTTATGGCCCGCACTATAGCCCTTTGAGGCAGCTTCGATTTGATATATTATGGGCCCCGTGGGTCGACCCATGCCGCCAAGAACGTCCATTTCAAGCCCAGGTGCCCAAGCGCACTCTATCAAATCCATGGGCCTAAACATGGGTTTTTGGGCCCAAAGACAAATCGCTATTGATGGGCTTTATGGTCCACACTATAGCCCTCTGAGTCAGCTTCGAATTGATATATTATGGGCCCCGTGGGTCAACCGATGCCGCCACAAACATCCATTTGAAGCCCAAGTGCGCAAGCCCACTCTATCAAATCCATGGGCCTAAACATTGGTTTTTGGGCCCAAAGACAAATCGCTATAGATGGGCTTTATGGCCCGCACTATAGCCCTCTGAGTCAGCTTCGATTTAATAAATTATGGGCCCCGTGGGTCAACCGATGCCGCCACGAACGTCCATTTGAAGCCCAAGTGCGCAAGCCCACAATCAAATCGATGGGCCTAAACTTAGGTTTTTGGGCCCGAAGTTAAATCGGTACAGATGCAGTTTGTAGCGGCCATTATAGCCCTCTGAGTCAGCTTCGATTTGATATATTATGGGCCCCGTGGGTCAATCGATGCCGCCACGAACGTCCATTTGAAGCCCAAGTTCGCAAGCCCATTCTATCAAATCCATGGGCCTAAACATGGGTTTTTGGGCCCAAAGACAAATCGCTATAGATGGGTTTTGGGGCCCGTACTATAGCCCTCTGAGTCAGCTTCAATTTGATATATTGTGGGCTTCATGGGTCGACCCATGCCGCCACGAATGTCCCTTTGAAGCCCAAGTGCCCAAGCCCACTCTATCAAATCCATGGGCCTAAACATGGGTTTTTGGGCCCAAAGATAAATCGCTATAGATGGGCTTTATGGCCTGCACTATAGCCCTCTGAGTCAGCTTCGATTTGATATATTATGGGCCCCGTGGCTTGACCCATTCCGCCAAGAACGTCCATTTGAAGCCCAGGTGCCCAAGCCCACTCTATCAAATCCATGGGCCTAAACATGGGTTTTTGGGCCCAAAGACAAATCGCTATATATGGACTTTATGGCCCAAACTATAGCCCTCTGAGTTAGCTTCGATTTCATATATTATGGTCCCCGTGGGTCGACCCATGCCGCCACGAACGTCCATTTGAAGCCCAAGTACCCAAGCCCACTCTATCAAATCCATGGGCCTAAACATGGGTTTTTGGGCCCAAAGACAAATCGCTATAGATGGGCTTTATGGCCTGCACTATAGCCCTCTGAGTCAGCTTCGATTTGATATATTGTGGGCCCCGTGGGTCAACCGACGTCGCCACGAACGTCCATTTGAAGCCCAAGTGCGCAAGCCCACAATCAAATCCATGGGCCTAAACTTAGGTTTATCGGCCCGAAAACATGGGTTTTTGGGCCCGATGTTAAATCTCTACAGATGTAGTTTGTAGCGCCCATTATAGCCCTCTGAGTCAGCTTCGATTTGATATATTATGGGCCCCGTGGGTCAACCGATGCCGCCACGAACGTCCATTTGAAGCCCAAGTGCGCAAGCCCACTCTATCAAATCCATGGGCCTAAACATTGGTTTTTGGGTCCAAAGACAAATCGCTATAGATCGGCTTTATGGCCCACACTATAGCCCTCTAAGTCAACTTCGATTTGATATATTATGGGCCCCATGGGTCAATCGATGCCGCTACGAATGTCCATTTGAAGCCCAAGTGCGCAAGCCCATTCTATCAAATCCATGGGCCTAAACATGGGTTTTTGGGCCCAAAGACAAATCGCTATAGATGGGTTTTGGGGCCCGTACAATAGCCCTCTGAGTCAGCTTCGATTTGATATATTGTGGGCTTCGTGGGTCGACCCATGCCACCACGAACGTCCCTTTGAAGCCCAAGTGCCCAAGCCCACTCTATCAAATCCGTGGGCCTAAACATGGGTTTTTGGGCCCAAAGATAAATCGTTATAGATGGGCTTTGGGGCCCGCACTATAGCCCTCTGAGTCAGATTCGATTTGATATATTGTGGGCCATGCCGCCACGAATTTCCAGTTGAAGCCCAAGTGCCCAAGCCCACTCTATCAAATCTGTGGGCCTAAACATGGGTTTTTGGGCCCAAAGACAAATCGCTATAGATGGGCTTTATGGCCCGCACTATAGCCTTCTGAGTTAGCTTCGATTTGATATGTTATGGGCCCCGTGGCTCGACCCATTCCGCCAAGAACGTCCATTTGAAGCCCAGGTGCCCAAGCCCACTCTATCAAATCCATGGGCCTAAACATGGGTTTTTGGGCCCAAAGACAAATCTCTATATATGGACTTTATGGCCCGAACAATAGCCCTCTGAGTCAGCTTCGATTTCATATATTATGGGCCCCATGGGTCGACCCATGCCGCCACGAACGTCCATTTGAAGCCCAAGTGCCCAAGCCCACTCTATCAAATCCATGGGCCTAAACATGGGTTTTTGGGCCCAAAGACAAATCGCTATAGATGGGCTTTATGGCCTGCACTATAGCCCTCTGAGTCAGCTTCGATTTGATATATTGTGGGCCCCGTGGGTCAACCGACGCCGCCACGAACGTCCATTTGAAGCCCAAGTGCGCAAGCCCACAATCAAATCCATGTGCCTAAACTTAGGTTTATCGGCCCGAAAACATGGGTTTTTGGGCCCGATGTTAAATCGCTACAGATGTAGTTTGTAGCGCCCATTATAGCCCTCTGAGTCAGCTTCGATTTGATATATTATGGGCCCCGTGGGTCAACCGATGCCGCCACGAACGTCCATTTGAAGCCCAAGTGCGCAAGCCCACTCCATCAAATCCATGGGCCTAAACATTGGTTTTTGGGTCCAAAGACAAATCGCTATAGATGGGATTTATGGCCCACACTATAGCCCTCTAAGTCAACTTCGATTTGTTATATTATGGGCCCCGTGGGTCAATCGATGCCACCACGAACGTCCATTTGAAGCCCAAGTTCGCAAGCCCATTCTATCAAATCCATGGGCCTAAACATGGGTTTTTGGGCCCAAAGACAAATCGCTATGGATGGGTTTTGGGGCCCGTACTATAGCCCTTTGAGTCAGCTTCGATTTGATATATTGTGGGCTTCGTGGGTCGACCCATGCCACCACGAACGTCCCTTTGAAGCCCAAGTGCCCAAGCCCACTCTATCAAATCCGTGGGCCTAAACATGGGTTTTTGGGCCCAAAGACAAATCGTTATAGATGGGCTTTGGGGCCCGCACTATAGCCCTCTGAGTCAGCTTCGATTTGATATATTGTGGGCCATGCCGCCACGAATTTCCAGTTGAAGCCCAAGTGCCCAAGCCCACTCTATCAAATCTGTGGGCCTAAACATGTGTTTTTGGGCCCAAAGACAAATCGCTATAGATGGGCTTTATGGCCCGTACTATAGCCCTCTGAGTCAGCTTCGATTTGATATATTATGGGCCCCGTGGGTCGACCCATTCCGCCAAGAACGTCCATTTGAAGCCCAGGTACCCAAGCCCACTCTATCAAATCCATGGGCCTAAACATGGGTTTTTGTGCCCAAAAACAAATCGCTATAGATGGGCTTTATGACGCGCACTGTACCCCTCTGAGTCAGCTTCGATTTGATATATTATGGGCCCCGTGGGTCGACCCATGCCGCCACGAACGTCCATTTGAAGCCCATGTGGCCAAGCCCACTCCATCAAATCCGTGGGCCTAAACATGGGTTTTTGGGCCCAAATACAAATCGCTATAGATGGGCTTTGGGGCCCGCACTATAGCCCTCTGAGTCAGCTTCGATTTGATATATTGTGGGCTTCGTGGGTCGACCCATGCTGCCACGAATGTCCAGTTGAAGCCCAAGTGCCCAAGCCCACTCTATCAAATCCATGGGCCTAAACATGGGTTTTTGGGCCCAAAGACAAATCTCTATAGATGGGCTTTATGGCGCGCACTATAGCCCTCTGAGTCAGCTTCGATTTCATATATTATGGGCCCCGTGGGTCGACCCATGCCGCCACGAACGTCCCTTTGAAGCCCAAGTGCCCAAGCCCACTCTATCAAATCCATGGGCCTAAACATGGGTTTTTGGGCCCAAAGACAACTCGCTATAGATGGGCTTTCTGGCCTGTACTATAGCCCTCGGAGTCAGCTTTGATTTGATTTATTATGGGCCCCGTGGGTCAACCGACGCCGCCACGAACGTCCATTTGAAGCCCAAGTGCGCAAGCCCACAATCAAATCCATGGGCCTAAACTTAGGTTTTTTGGCCCAAAAACATGGGTTTTTGGGCCCGAAGTTAAATCGCTATAGACGCAGTTTATAGTGCCCATTATAGCCCTCTAAGTTAGCTTCGATTTGATATATTATGGGCCCCGTGGGTCAATCCATACCGCCACGAACGTCCATTTGAAGACTAAGTGCGCAAGCCCATTCTATCAAATCCATGGGCCAAAACATGGGTTTTTGGGCCCAAATACAAATCGCTATAGATGGGCTTTGGGGCCCGTACTATAGCCCTCTGAGTCAGCTTCGATTTGATATATTATGGGCTTCGTGGGTCGACCCATGCCGCCACGAACGTCCCTTTGAAGCCCAAGTGCCCAAGCCCACTCTATCAAATCCGTGGGCCTAAACATGGGTTTTTGGGCCCAAAGACAAATTGTTATAGATGGGCTTTGGGGCCCGCACTATAGCCCTCTGAGTCAGCTTCGATTTGATATATTGTGGGCTTCGTGGGTCGACCCCTGCCGCCACGAATGTCCAATTGAAGCCCAAGTGCCCAAGCCCACTCTATCAAATCCGTGGGCCTAAACATGGGTTTTTGGGCCCAAAGACAAATCGCTATAGATGGGCTTTATGGCCCGTACTATAGCCCTCTGAGTCAGCTTCGATTTGATATATTATGGGCCCCGTGGGTCGACCCATTCCGCTAAGAACGTCCATTTGAAGCCCAGGTGCCCAAGCCCACTCTATCAAATCCATGGGCCTAAACATGGGTTTTTGGGCCCAAAGACAAATCGCTATAGATGGGCTTTGGGGCCCGTACTATAGCCCTCTGAGTCAGCTTCGATTTGATATATTATGGGCCCCATGGGTCGACCCATTCCGCCAAGAACGTCCATTTGAAGCCCAGGTGCCCAAGCCCACTCTATCAAATCCATGGGCCTAAACATGGGTTTTTGGGCCCAAAGACAAATCTCTATAGATGGGCTTTATGGCCCGCACTATAGCCCTCTGAGTCAGCTTCGATATCATATATTATGGGCCCCGTGGGTCGACCCATGCCGCCACGAACGTCCATTTGAAGCCCAAGTGCCCAAGCCCACTCTATCAAATCCATGGGCCTAAACATGGGTTTTTGGGCCCAAAGACAAATCGCTATAGATGGGCTTTATGGCCCGCACTATAGCCCTCGGAGTTAGCTTCGGTTTGATATATTATGGGCCCCGTGGGTCAACCGACGCCGCCACGAACGTCCATTTGAAGCCCAAGTGCGCAAGCCCATAATCAAATCCATGGGCCTAAACTTAGGTTTTTGGGCCTGAAAACATGGATTTTTGGGCCCGAAGTTAAATTGCTACAGATGCAGATTATAGCGCCTATTATAGCCCTCTAAGTCAGCTTCGATTTGATATATTATGGGCACCGTGGGTCAATCGATGCAGCCTCGAACGTCCATTTGAAGCCCAAGTGCGCAAGCCCATTCTATCAAATCCATGGGCCTAAACATGGGTTTTTGGGCCCAAAGACAAATCGCTATGGATGGGCTTTGGGACCCGCACTATAGTCCTCTGAGTCAGCTTCGATTTGATATATTGTGGGCTTCATGGGTCGACCCATGCCGCCACGAACGTCCCTTTGAAGCCCAAGTGCCCAAGCCCACTCTATCAAATCCGTGGGCCTAAACATGGGTTTTTGGGCCTAAAGACAAATCGCTATAGATGGGCTTTACGGCCCGTACTATAGCCCTCTGAGTCAGCTTCGATTTGATATATTATGGGCCCCGTGGGTCGACCCATTCCGCCAAGAACGTCCATTTGAAGCCCAGGTGCCCAAGCCTACTCTATGAAATCCATGGGCCTAAACATGGGTTTTTGGGCCAAAGACAAATCGGTATAGATGGGCTTTATGGCGCGCACTATAGCCCTCTGAGTCAGCTTCGATTTCATATATTATGGGCCCCGTGGGTCGACCCATGCCGCCACGAACGTCCATTTGAAGCCCAAGTGCCCAAGCCCATTCTATCAAATCCATGGGCCTAAACATGGGTTTTTGGGCCCAAAGACAAATCGCTATAGATGGGCTTTCTGGCCCGTACTATAGCCCTCAGAGTCAGCTTCGATTTGATATATTGTGGGCCCCGTGGGTCAACCGTCGCCGCCCCGAACATCCATTTGAAGCCCAAGTACGCAACCCCACAATCAAATCCATGGGCCTAAACTTAGGTTTTTGGGCCCAAAAACATGGGTTTTTGGGCCCAAAAACATGGGTTTTTGGGCCCGAAGTTAAATTGCTACAGATGTAG
Organism: Mallotus nudiflorus; assembly: GCA_947683625.1. NCBI lineage: Eukaryota > Viridiplantae > Streptophyta > Magnoliopsida > Malpighiales > Euphorbiaceae > Mallotus > Mallotus nudiflorus. The sequence continues at coordinate 83,709 of CANTUR010001549.1, forward strand.
TTTATAGCGCCCATTATAGCCCTCTGAGTCAGCTTCGATTTGATATATTATGGGCCCCGTGGGTCAATCGATGCCACCACGAACGTCCATTTGAAGCCCAAGTGCGCAAGCCCATTCTATCCAATCCATTGGCCTAAACATGGGTTTTTGGGCCCAAAGACAAATCGCTATAGATGGGCTTTGTGGCCCGCACTATAGACCTCTGAGTCAGCTTCGATTTGATATATTGTGGGCTTCGTGGGTCGACCCATGCCGCCACGAACGTCCCTTTGAAGCCCAAGTGCCCAAGCCCACTCTATCAAATCCGTGGGCCTAAACATGGGTTTTTGGGCCCAAAGACAAATCGCTATAGATGGGCTTTATGGCCCGTACAATAGCCCTCTGAGTCAGCTTCGATTTGATATATTATGGGCCCCGTGGGTCGACCCATTCCGCCAAGAACGTCCATTTGAAGCCCAGGTGCCCAAGCCCACTCTATCAAATCCATGGGCCTAAACATGGGTTTTTGGGCCCAAAGAGAAATCGCTATAGATGGGCTTTATGGCGCGCACTATAGCCCTCTGAGTCAGCTTTGATTTCATATATTATGGGCCCCGTGGGTCGACCCATGCCGCCATGAACGTCCATTTGAAGCCCATGTGGCCAAGCCCACTCTATCAAATCCGTGGGCCTAAACATGGGTTTTTGGGCCCAAAGACAAATCGCTATAGATGGGCTTTGGGGCCCGCACTATAGCCCTCTGAGTCAGCTTCGATTTGATATATTGTGGGCTTCGTGGGTCGACCCATGCTGCCACGAATGTCCAGTTGAAGCCCAAGTGCCCAAGCCCACTCTATCAAATCCATGGGCCTAAACATGGGTTTTTGGGCCCAAAGACAAATCGCTATAGATGGGCTTTATGGCCCGTACTATAGCCCTCTGAGTCAGCTTCGATTTGATATATTATGGGCCCCGTGGGTCGACCCATTCCACCAAGAACGTCCATTTGAAGCCCATTTGGCCAAGCCCACTCTATCAAATCCATGGGCCTAAACATGGGTTTTTGGGCCCAAAGACAAATCGCTATATATGGGCTTTATGGCGCGCACTATAGCCCTCTGAGTCAGTTTCGATTTCATATATTATGGGCCCCGTGGGTCGACCCATGCCGCCACGAACGTCCATTTGAAGCCCAAGTGACCAAGCCCACTCTATCAAATCCATGGGCCTAAACATGGGTTTTTGGGCCGAAAGACAAATCGCTATAGATGGGCTTTAAGGCCCGTACTATAGCCCTCGGAGTGAGCTTCGATTTGATATATTGTGGGCCCCATGGGTCAACCGACGCTGCCACGAACATCCATTTGAAGCCCAAGTGCGCAAGGCCACAATCAAATCCATGGGCCTAAACTTAGGTTTTTGGGCCCGAAAACATGGGTTTTTGGGCCCGAAGTTAAATCGCTACAGACGCAGTTTATAGTGCCTATTATAGCCCTCTGAGTCAGCTTTGATTTGATATATTATGGGCCCCGTGGGTCAACCGATGCCGCCACGAACGTCCATTTGAAGCCCGAGTGCGCAAGCCTACTCTATCAAATCCATGGGCCTACACATGGGTTTTTGGGCCCAAAGACAAATCGCGATAGATGGGCTTTATGGTCCATACTATAGCACTCTGAGTTAGCTTCGATTTCATATATTATAGGCCCTGTGGGTTGACCCATGCCGCCACGAACGTCAATTTGAAGACCAAGTGCCCAAGCCCACTCTATCAAATCCATGGGCCTAAATATTGGTTTTTGGGTCCAAAGACAAATCGCTATAGATGGGCTTTATGGCCCGTACTATACCCCTCGAAGTTAGCTTCGGTTTGATATATTGTGGGCCCCGTGGGTCAACCGACGCCGCCACTAACGTCCATTTGAAGCCCAATTGCGCAAGCCTATAATCAAATCCATGGGCCTAAACTTAGGTTTTTGGGCCCGAAAACATGGGTTTTTGGGCCCGAAGTTAAATCTCTACAGATGTAGTTTGTAGCGCCCATTATAGCCCTCTGAGTCAGCTTCGATTTGATATATTATGGGCCCCGTGGGTCAACCGATGCCGCCACGAACGTCCATTTGAAGCCCAAGTGCCCAAGCCCACTCTATCAAATCCATGGGCCTAAACATGGGTTTTTGGGCCCAAAGACAAATCGTTATAGATGGGCTTTCTAGCCCGTACTATAGCCCTCGGAGTCAGCTTCGATTTGATATATTGTGGGCCCCGTGGGTCAACCGACGCCGCCACGAACGTCCATTTGAAGCCCAAGTGCGCAAGCCCACAATCAAATCCATGGGCCTAAACTTAGGTTTTTGGGCCCGAAAACATGGGTTTTTGGGCCCGAAGTTAAATCGTTACAGACGCAGTTTGTAGTGTCCATTATAGCCCTCTGAGTCAGCTTTGATTTGATATATTATGGGCCCCGTGGGTCAACCGATACCGCCACGAACGTCCATTTGAAGCCCAAGTACGCAAGCACACTCTATCAAATCCATGGGCCTAAACATGGGTTTTTGGGCCCAAAGACAAATCGCGATAGATGGGCTTTATGGTCCAGACTATAGCCCTCTGAGTTAGCTTCGATTTCATATATTATGGGCCCCGTGGGTCGACCCAGACCGCCATGAACATCAATTTGAAGCCCAAGTGCCCAAGCCCACTCCATCAAATCCATAGGCTTAAACATGGGTTTTTGGGCCCAAAGACAAATCGCTATAGAAGGGCTTTATGGTCCGTACTATAGCCCTCGGAGTCAGCTTCGATTTGATATATTGTGGGCCTCGTGGTTCAACCGACGCCACCACGAACGTCCATTTGAAGCCCAAGTGCGCAAGCCCACAATCAAATCCATGGGCCTAAACTTAGGTTTTTGGGCCCGAAAACATGGGTTTTTGGGCCCAAAGTTAAATTGCTACAGATGTAGTTTGTAGTGCCCATTATATCCCTCTGAGTCAGCTTTGATTGGATATATTATGGGCCCCGTGGGTCAACCGATGCCGCCACGAACGTCCATTTGAAGCCCAAGTGCGCAAGCCCACTCTATCAAATCCATGGGCCTAAACATGGGTTTTTGGGCCCAAAGACAAATCGCTATAGATGGGCTTTAGGGCCCGAACCATAGCCCTCTGAGTCAGCTTTAATTTGATATATTCTGGGCCACGTGGGTCGACCCATGCCGCCACGAATGTCCATTTGAAGCCCAAGTGCCCAAACCCACTCTATCAAATCCGTGGGCCTAAACATGGGTTTTTGGGCCCAAAGACAAATCGCTATAGATGGGCTTTATGGCCCGTACTATAGCCCTCTGAGTCAGCTTCGATATGATATATTATGGGCACCGTGGGTCGACCCATTCCGCCAAGAATGTCCATTTGAAGCCCAGGTGCCCAAGCCCACTCTATCAAATCCATGGGCCTAAACATGGGTTTTTGGGCCCAAAGACAAATCGCTATACATGGGCTTTATGGCGCGCACTATAGCCCTCTGAGTCAGCTTCGATTTCATATATTATGGGCCCCGTGGGTCGACCCATGCCGCCACGAACGTCCATTTGAAGCCCATGTGCCCAAGCCCACTCTATCAAATCCATGGACCTAAACATGGGTTTTTGGGCCCAAAGACAAATCGCTATATATGGGCTTTATGGCCCGCACTATAGCCCTCTGAGTCAGCTTCGATTTCATATATTATGGGCCCCGTGGGTCGACCCATGCCGCCACGAACATCCATTTGAAGCCCAAGTGTCCAAGCCCACTCTATCAAATCCATGGGCCTAAACATGGGTTTTTGGGCCCAAAGACAAATTGCTATAGATGGGCTTTATGGCGCGCACTATAGCCCTCTGAGTCAGCTTCGATTTCATATATTATGGGCCCCGTGGGTCGACCCATGCCGCCACGAACGTCCATTTGAAGCCCAAGTGCCCAAGCCCACTCTATCAAATCCATGGACCTAAACATGCGTTTTTGGGCCCAAAGACAAATCGCTATAGATGAGCTTTATGGCCCGTACTATAGCCCTCTGAGTCAGCTTCGATTTGATATATTATGGGCCCCGTGGGTCGACCCATTCCGCCAAGAACGTCCATTTGAAACCCAGGTGCCCAAGCCCACTCTATCAAATCCATGGGCCTAAACATGGGTTTTTGGGCCCAAAGACAAATCGCTATAGATGGGCTTTATGGCGCGCACTATAGCCCTCTGAGTCAGCTTCGATTTCATATATTATGGGCCCCGTGGGTCGACCCATGCCGCCACGAACGTCCCTTTGAAGCCCAAGTGCCCAAGCCCACTCTATCAAATCCATGGACCTAAATATGCGTTTTTGGGCCCAAAGACAAATCGCTATAGATGGGCTTTATGGCCCGTACTATAGCCCTCTGAGTCAGCTTCGATTTGATATATTATGGGCCCCGTGGGTCGACCCATTCCGCCAAGAACGTCCATTTGAAGCCCAGGTGCCCAAGCCCACTCTATCAAATCCATAGGCCTAAACATGGGTTTTTGGGCCCAAAGACAAATCGTTATAGATGGGCTTTGGGGCTCGCATTATAGCCCTCTGAGTCAGCTTCGATTTGATATATTATGGGCTTCATGGGTCGACCCATGCTGCCACGAATGTCCAGTTGAGGCCCAAGTGCCCAAGCCCACTCTATCAAATCCATGGGCCTAAACATGGGTTTTTGGGCCCAAAGACAAATCGCTATAGATGGGCTTTCTGGCCCGTACTATAGCCCTCGAAGTCAGCTTCGATTTGATATATTGTGGGCCCCGTGGGTCAACCGACGCCGCCACGAACGTCCATTTGAAGCCCAAGTGCGCAAGCCCACAATCAAATCCATGGGCCTAAACTTAGGTTTTTAGGCCCGAAAACATGGGTTTTTGGGCCCGAAGTTAAATCGCTACAGACGCAGTTTGTAGTGTCCATTATAGCCCTCTGAGTCAGCTTTGATTTGATATATTATGGGCCCCGTGGGTCAACCGATACCGCCACGAACGTCCATTTGAAGCCCAAGTGCGCAAGCACACTCTATCAAATCCATGGGCCTAAACTTAGGTTTTTGGGCCCGAAAACATGGGTTTTTGGGACCAAAGTTAAATTGCTATAGATGTAGTTTGTAGTGTCCATTATATCCCTCTGAGTCAGCTTTGATTGGATATATTATGGGCCCCGCGGGTCAACCGATGCCGCCACGAACGTCCATTTGAAGCCCAAGAGCGCAAGCCCACTCTACCAAATCCATGGGCCTAAACATGGGTTTTTGGGCCTAAAGACAAATTGCTATAGATGGGCTTTGGGGCCCGTACTATAGCCCTCTGAGTCAGCTTCGATTTGATATATTGTGGGCTTCGTGGGTCGACCCATGCCACCACGAACGTCCCTTTGAAGCCCAAGTGCCCAAGCCCACTCTATCAAATCCGTGTGCATAAACATGGGTTTTTGGGCCCAAACACAAATCGCTATAGAAGGGCTTTGGGGCCCGCACTATAGCCCTCTGAGTCAGCTTCGATTTGATATATTGTGGGCTTCGTGGGTCGACCCATACCGCCACGAATGTCCAGTTGAAGCCCAAGTGCCTAAGCCCACTCTATCAAATCAGTGGGCCTAAACATGGGTTTTTTGGGCCAAAGAGAAATCGCTATAGATGGGCTTTATGGCCCGTACTATAGCCCTCTGAGTCAGCTTCGATTTGATATATTATGGGCTTCGTGGGTCGACCCATTCCGCCAAGAACGTCCATTTGAAGCCCAGGTGCCCAAGCCCACTCTATCAAATCCATGGGCCTAAACATGGGTTTTTGGGCCCAAAGACAAATCGCTATAGATGGGCTTTATGGCGCGCACTATAGCCCTCTGAGTCAGCTTCGATTTCATATATTATGGGCCCCGTGGGTCGACCCATGCTGCCACGAATGTCCATTTGAAGCCCAAGTCCCCAAGCCCACTCTATCAAATCCATGGGCCTAAACATGGGTTTTTGGGCCCAAAGACAAATCACTATAGATGGGCTTTATGGCCCGCACTATAGCCCTCTGAGTCAGCTTCGATTTGAAATATTGTGGGCCCCGTGGGTCAACCGACGCCGCCACGAACGTCCATTTGAAGCCCAAGTGCGCAAGCCCACAATCAAATCCATGGGCCTAAACTTAGGTTTTTTGGCCCGAAAACATGGGTTTTTGGGCTCGAAGTTAAATCGCTACAGACGTAGTTTGTAGCGCCCATTATAGCCCTCTGAGTCAGCTTGGATTTGATATATTATGGACCCCGCGGGTCAACCGATGCCGCCACGAACGTCCATTTGAAGCCCAAGTGCGCAAGCCCACTCTATCAAATCCATGGGCCTAAACATTGGTTTTTGGGTCCAAAGACAAATCGCTATAGATGGGCTTTATGGCCCGCATTATAGCCCTCTCAGTCAACTTCGATTTGATATATTATGGGCCCCACGGGTCAACCGATGCCGCCACGAACGTCCATTTGAAGCCCAAGTGCGCAAGCCCACTCTATCAAATCCATGGGCCTAAACATGGGTTTTTGGGCTTAAAGACAAATCGCTATAGATGGGCTTTAGGGCCTGTACTATAGCCCTCTGAGTCAGCTTCGATTTGATATATTATGGGCTTCGTGGGTCGACCCATGCCACCACGAACGTCCCTTTGAAGCCCAAGTGCCCAAGCCCACTCTATCAAATCCGTGTGCATAAACATGGGTTTTTGGGCCCAAACACAAATCGCTATAGATGGGCTTTGGGGCCCGCACTATAGCCCTCTGAGTCAGCTTCGATTTGATATATTGTGGGCTTCGTGGGTCGACCCATACCGCCACGAATGTCCAGTTGAAGCCCAAGTGCCTAAGCCCACACTATCAAATCCGTGGGCCTAAACATGGGTTTTTGGGGCCAAAGACAAATCGCTATAGATGGGCTTTACGGCCCATACTATAGCCCTCTGAGTCAGCTTCGATTTGATATATTATGGGCCCCGTGGGTCGACCCATTCCGCCAAGAACGTCCATTTGAAGCCCATGTGGCCAAGCCGACTCTATCAAATCCGTGGGCCTAAATATGGGTTTTTGGGCCCAAAGACAAATCGCTATAGATGGGCTTTGGGGCCCGCACTATAGCCCTCTGAGTCAGCTTAGATTTGATATATTGTGGGCTTCGTGGGTCGACCCATGCCGCCACGAATGTCCAGTTGAAGCCCAAGTGCCCAAGCCCACTCTCTCAAATCCGTGGGCCTAAACATGGGTTTTTGGGCCCAAAGACAAATCGCTATAGATGGGCTTTATGGCCCGCACTATAGCCCTCTGAGTCAGCTTCGATTTGATATATTATGGGCCCCGTGGTTCGATCCATGCTGCCACGAATGTCCAGTTGAAGCCCAAGTGCCCAAGCCCACTCTATCAAATCCATTGGCCTAAACATAGGTTTTTGGGCCCAAAGACAAATCGCTATATATGGGCTTTATGGCCCGCACTATAGCCCTCTGAGTCAGCTTCGATTTCATATATTATGGGCCCCGTGGGTCGACCCATGCCGCCACGAACGTCCATTTGAAGCCCAAGTGCCCAAGCCCACTCTATCAAATCCATGGGCCTAAACATGGGTTTTTAGGCCCAAAGACAAATCCTTATAGATGGGCTTTGGGGCCCGTACTATAGCCCTCTGAGTCAGCTTTGATTTGATATATTGTGGGCCCCGTGGGTCAACCGACGCCGCCACGAACGTCCATTTGAAGCCCAAGTGCGCAAGCCCACAATCAAATCCATGGGCCTAAACTTAGGTTTTTGGGCCCAAAGTTAAATCGCTACAGACGTAGTTTGTAGCGCCCATTATAGCCCTCTGAGTCAGCTTCGATTTAATATATTATGGGCCCCGTGAGTCAACCGATGCCCCCACGAACGTCCATTTGAAGCCCAAGTGCGCAAGACCACTCTATCAAATCCATGGGCCTAAACATTGGTTTTTGGGTCCAAAGACAAATCGCTATAGATGGGCTTTATGGCCCGCACTATAGCCCTCTGACTCAACTTCGATTTGATATATTATGGGCCCCGTGGGTCAATCGATGCCGCCACGAACGTCCATTTGAAGCCCAAGTGCGCAAGCCCATTCTATCAAATCCATGGGCCTAAACATGGGTTTTTGGGCCCAAATACAAATCGCTATAGATTGGCTTTGGGGCCCGCACTATAGCCCTCTGAGTCAGCTTCGATTTGATATATTGTGGGCTTCGTGGGTCGACCCATGCCACCACGAACGTCCCTTTGAAGCCCAAGTGCCCAAGCCCACTCTATCAAATCCGTGGGCCTAAACATGGGTTTTTGGGCCCAATGACAAATCGCTATATATGGGCTTTGGGGCCCGCACTATAGCCCTCTGAGTCAGCTTCGATTTGATATATTGTGGGCTTCGTGGGTCGACCCATGCCGCCACGAATGTCCAGTTGAAGCCCAAGTGCCCAAGCCCACTCTATCAAATCCGTGGGCCTAAACATGGGTTTTTGGGCCCAAAGACAAATCGCTATAGATGGGCTTTATGGCTCGCACTATAGCCCTCGGAGTCAGCTTCGACTTTATATAATGTGGGCCCCGTGGGTCAACCGATGCCGCCACGAACGTCCATTTGAAGCCCAAGTGCGCAAGCCCACAATCAAATCCATGGGCCTAAACTTAGGTTTTTGGGCACGAAAACGTGGGTTTTTGGGCCCAAAATTAAATCGCTACAAACGTAGTTTGTAGTGACCATTATAGCCCTCTGAGTCAACTTCGATTTGATATATTATGGGCCCCGTGGGTCAACCGATGCCGCCACGAACATCCATTTGAAGCCCAAGTGCACAAGCCCACTCTATCAAATCCATGGGCCTAAACATGGGTTTTTGGGCCCAAAGACAAATCGCTATATATGGGCTTTAGGGCCCGCACCATAGCCCTCTGAGTCAGCTTTGATTTGATATATTCTGGGCCACGTGGGTCGACCCATACCGCAACGAACGTCCATTTGAAGCCCATGTGCCCAAACCTACTCTATCAAATCTGTGGGCCTAAACATGGGTTTTTGGGCCCAAAGACAAATCGCTATAGATGGCTTTATGGCCCGCACTATTGCCCTTTGAGTTAGCTTCGATTTGATATATTATGGGCCCCATGGGTCAACCGATGCCGTCACGAACGTCCATTTGAAGCCCAAGTGCGCAAGCCCATTCTATCAAATCCATGGGCCTAAACATGGGTTTTTGGGCCCAAAGACAAATCGCTATATATGGGCTTTAGGGCCCGCACCATAGCCCTCTGAGTCAGCTTTGATTTGATATATTCTGGGCCACGTGGGTCGACCCATGCCGCCACGAACGTCCATTTGAAGCCCAAGTGCCCAAACCCACTCTATCAAATCCGTGGGCCTAAACATGGGTTTTTGGGCCCAAAGACAAATCGCTATAGATGGCTTTATGGCCCGTACTATAGCCCTTTGAGTCAACTTCGATTTGATATATTATGGGCCCCGTGGGTCGACCCATTCCGCCAAGAACGTCCATTTGAAGCCCAGGTGCCCAAGCCCACTCTATCAAATGCATGGGCCTAAACGTGGGTTTTTGGGCCCAAAGACAAATCGCTATAGATGGCTTTATGGCCCGCACTATAGCCCTTTGAGTCAACTTCGATTTGATATATTATGGGCCCCGTGGGTCGACCCATTCCGCCAAGAACGTCCATTTGAAGCCCAGGTGCCCAAGCCCACTCTATCAAATCCATGGGCCTAAACATGGGTTTTTGGGCCCAAAGACAAATCGCTATAGATGGGCTTTATGGCCCGCACTATAGCCCTCAGAGTCAGCTTCGATTTGATATAATGTGGGCACCGTGGGTCAACCGACGCCGCCACGAACGTCCATTTGAAGCCCAAGTGCGCAAGCCCACAATCAAATCCATGGGCCTAAACTTAGGTTTTTGGGCCCGAAAACATGGGTTTTTGGACCCGAAGTTAAATCGCTACAGACACAGTGTGTAGCGCCCATTATAGCCCTCTGAGTCAACTTCGATTTGATATATTATGGGCCCCGTGGGTCAATCGATGCCGCCACGAACGTCCATTTGAAGCCCAAGTGCGCAAGCCCATTCTATCAAATCCATGGCCCTAAACATTGGTTTTTGGGCCCAAAGACAAATCGGTATAGATGGGCTTTGGGGCCCGCACTATAGCCCTCTGAGTCAGCTTCGATTTGATATATTGTGCGCCCCATGGGTCGACCCATGCCGCCACGAACGTCCCTTTGAAGCCCAAGTGCCCAAGCCCACTCTATCAAATCCGTGGGCCTAAACATTGGTTTTTGGGCCCAAAGCCAAATCGCTATAGATGGGCTTTAGGGCCCGCACTATAGCAATCTGAGTCAGCTTTGATTTGATATATTGTGGGCTTCGTGGGTCTACCCATGCCGCCACGAATGTCCAGTTGAAGCCCAAGTGCCCAAGCCCACTCTACCAAATCCGTGGGCCTAAACATGGGTTTTTGGGCCCAAAGACAAATCGGTATAGATGGGCTTTGGGGCCCGCACTATAGCCCTCTGAGTCAGCTTCGATTTGATATATTATCGGCCCCGTGGGTCGACCCATGCCGCGACGAATGTCCCTTTGAAGCCCAAGTGCCCAAGCCCACTCTATCAAATCCGTGGGCCTAAACATGGGTTTTTGGGCCCAAAGCCAAATCGCTATAGATGGGCTTTGGGGCCCGTACTATAGCAATCTGAGTCAGATTTGATTTGATATATTATGGGCTTCGTGGGTCGACCCATGCCGCCACGAATGTCCAGTTGAAGCCCAAGTGCCCAAGCCCACTCTATCAAATCCGTGGGCCTAAACATGGGTTTTTGGGCACAAAGACAAATCGCTATAGATGGGCTTTGGGGTCCGCACTATAGCCCTCTGAGTCAGCTTCGATTTGATATATTGTGGGCTTCGTGGGTCGACCCATGCCGCCACGAATGTCTAGTTGAAGCCCAAGTGCCCAAGCCCACTCTACCAAATCCGTGGGCCTAAACATGGGTTTTTGGGCCCAAAGACAAATCGCTATAGATGGGCTTTATGGCCCGTACTATAGCCCTCTGAGTCAGCTTCGATTTGATATATTATGGGCCCCGTGGGTCGACTCATTCCGCCAAGAACGTCCATTTGAAGCCCAGGTGCCCAAGCCCACTCTATCAAATCCATGGGCCTAAACATGGGTTTTTGGGCCCAAAGACAAATCGCTATAGATGGGCTTTATGGCCCGCACTATAGCCCTCTGAGTCAGCTTCAATTTCATATATTATGGGCCCCGTGTGTCGACCCATGCCGCCATGAACGTCCATTTGAAGCCCAAGTGCCCAAGCCCACTCTATCAAATCCATGGGCCTAAACATTGGTTTTTTGGCCCAAAGAAAAATCGCTATAGATGGGATTTATGGCCCGCACTATAGCCCTCGGAGTCAGCTTCGATTTGATATATTGTGGTCCCCATGGGTCAACCGACGCCGCCACGAACGTCCATTTGAAGCCTAAGTCCGCAAGCCCACAATCAAATCCATGGGCCTAAACTTAGGTTTTTGGGCCCGAAAACATGGGTTTTTGGGCACGAAGTTAAATCGCTACAGACGCAATTTATAGTGCCTATTATAGCCCTCTGAGTCAGCTTCGATTTGATATATTATGGGCCCCGTGGGTCAACCGATGCCGCCACGAACGTCCATTTGAAGCCCAAGTGCGCAAGCCCACTCTATCAAATCCATAGGCCTAAACATGGGTTTTTGGGCCAAAGAAAAATCGCTATATATGGGATTTAGGGCCCGCACCATAGCCCTCTGAGTCAGCTTTGATTTGATATATTCTGGGCCACGTGGGTCGACCCATGCCGCCACGAATGTCCATTTGAAGCCCAAGTGCCCAAACCCACTCTATCAAATCCGTGGGCCTAAACATGGGTTTTTGGGCCCATAGACAAATAGCGATAGATGGGCTTTATGGTCCACACTATAGCCCTCGGAGTCAGCTTCGATTTCATACATTATGGGCCCCGTGGGTCGACCCATGCCGCCACGAACGTCAATTTGAAGCCCAAGTGCCCAAGCCCACTCTATCAAATCCATGGGCCTAAACATGGGTTTTTGGACCCAAAGACAAATCGCTATAGATGGGCTTTATGGCCCGCACTATAGCCCTCGGAGTCAGCCTCGATTTGTTATAATATGGGCCCCGTGGGTTAACCGACGCCGCCGCGAACGTCCATTTGAAGCCTAAGTGCGCAAGCCCACAATCAAATCCATGGGCCTAAACTTAGGTTTTTGTGTCCGAAAACATGGTTTTTGTGTCCGAAAACATGGGTTTTTGGGCCCGAAGTTAAATCGCTACAGATGTAGTTTGTAGTGCCCATTATAGCCTTCTGAGTAAGCTTCGATTTGATATATTATGGGCCCCGTGGGTCAACCGATGCCGCCACGAACGTCCATTTGAAGCCCAAGTGCGCAAGCCCACTCTATCAAATCCATAGGCTTAAACATGGGTTTTTGGGCGCAAAGACAAATCGCTATATATGGGATTTAGGGCCCGCACCATAGCCCTCTGAGTCAGCTTTGATTTGATATATTCTGGGCCAGGTGGGTCGACCCATGCCGCCACGAACGTCCATTTGAAGCCCAAGTGCCCAAACCCACTCTATCAAATCCGTGGGACTAAACATGGGTTTTTAGGCCCAAAGACAAATCGCTATAGATGGCTTTATGGCCCGCACTATAGCCCTTTGAGTCAGCTTCAATTTGATATATTATGGGCGCCGTGGGTCGACCCATGCCGCCAAGAACGTCCATTTCAAGCCCAGGTGCCGAAGCGCACTCTAT
>CANTUR010001550.1:0-41529 GCA_947683625.1 Mallotus nudiflorus
AAAAATAAAACACATTTCCGAGCCGAGAACAGTACTCATGAATAGTAATCGAGTTTGGAATAGTGCCCAAATTGCAACTATCTCCAAAATTGAATCTAAATATATTTTTGAAAAGCTTACAACTTCAATTTAACTAATCCAAGGTCAATTTAACATAAATCAAACTAATTAAACTCAAAATCAACAAATCAAATATATGAATCCTAGAACTAATTCCACAAAATTAGAGTCGAATTAGAAGTTGTTCAAGTGAATTAACTTAGGTAAAATGAAGCCTAAGGAAAAAGCTTTTGATTGACACCACTGGGAGCTCCTACCATCGTTGGAAATGTCATCGGCATGCTCCAAACCGGCACTGAGAGGGAAAAGAGCATCAGTTGATGGTGGGAGGAAGAGGAAGGGAAGAGCAGGTGGTATTGGTGGTGAGCATAGGAGAGGCGGCAATGATAGTGGTGTGCTGTCAGGGTAAGGGCTAGGTCTGCAACATGAGGGAGAAGGAGGGAAAGGAGAGGGGAAAGGAAAGAAAGAGAGGGTAGAGAGAGGAAAGAAAGAGATATAGGGGAAGAAAAAGAAAAGAAAAAAAGTTTTTGTATAAAAAATTTTATTTATTTGTTTATTTATTGTATTAAAACAATTGTATAAAAAAATTCTCGCCACAATATTAAAGTATATTAAAATACACTAAATTAACATAATTCACAAATAATACTAATATTAAATAATATATAATAATAAATTTAAGTTTTAAATTTTAAATTAATAATAATGCCATAATGTAATAAAGTAAATAATAACACTTGAATTTAATTTAATTTCACAAAATAACCATAATATAACAAATTAATGAAATAATTATTAACATTGCAAATCTCAGAAATTTAATTTTATTATTTATCAAAAATTCAGGTTATAACAGTCTCCCCTCTTACAAAAATTCATCATCGAATTTCAAATAAAAAGAACTGAATACAAGAATTCATTGAGTAAAAAGGTAACGATAAGCCACTCGCATCTCAGCCTCGGTCTCCCACGTGTGCTCCTCTATATTGTTGCTCCTTCACAAAACATTGACCATCAGGATCTGCTTTGAATGCAACTGATGAACTTAATAATCCACAATCACAACTGGCTCTTCCTTGTACATCTGATCTTCATTCACTTCCACACTCTGGGCTATAATACTTGCGAAGGGTCTGAAATGTACTTTGTCACGACCCAAAACAGGGGCCATGACCGGCACTAGGGAACGGGAATTCTTTCGAATCCGGAACCCATAGCAAGCCTAAAAATAAAATAAACATACAGTGATACTAATAACCACACTTAATGCAGCGAAAATAAAATCATAATTATCAAAATAAAAATCCATATCTCATATATAGATAAATCCTTTGATACAAGTCTCAGTTCAACTTCTTAAAATATATAACTCACACAAATATAATACATAAAACCCACAATTTATTTACAACTACTACAGTGTCTAGATTATAAAAATAAAACTCAAGACTCAGATAAGCAGTTTACATAAAGAAGCCGGGGCGAAAGAAATCCGGCGTACAGGCCTGCTACTGAGGTCTGAAGACGATGACTCTCTTGAAAAATAGTCAACGAAGGGGAGTCAGACCTCACTGAGTGAATTACTATAATATATATACATGCATACTAAATGCCAGTGCACACAATCAAAAGTATATATATAATATGTATATATACAAGCAATTACATATAGATGCAATAAAATCATTTTATATATTTTTATTGAAAATCACAGTTTATAAAGGATCAAATAGAACCCTAGAAAATCTCAACCTCAAAACAGTGTTAGAAAACACTCTAGCCATACAGGCTCACTTATTCCAATATATTCACTTATTCTATTTAGACAGTAGACTGGTCCCGAGACACTAAGTCAACCGAGCTCCAGCAGTCTGACTGTCAGTGTGTTTGGCCCCGAGACACTAGGTCAACCGAGCTCCAGAAATCACACCTCCAAACCATATCTCACACATCAATTAATCATATCCAATCAATATCCACAAATGGTTAGTAATATAGCCTAAATGCTATAAGCGTACCGGTACGTACTCGGTCCTAGTACTGCCCACTAGGTAGCGCGTTCTATTGATATCCTTCATTATAATATAAAACATTCATTCATAAAAGTAAATGATGCATGAATTTAAATATAACAACAACAATAACCATATATATACTATAAATATACCAAAAGTAAACCAGGTATATTTCGAGTATATATATGTCAAATAAATCCAATATAATTACAAAATAAGCTAGAAATATATTCAAAAACATTTTAAGCATAATTCATTAATAAGACATGCATATAGTTTAAAATATACAGAAAATAAACCAAAGATAAAATAAAAATAAACTTAAGTAATAATTAAACCATTATGTATGTTTAATCAAAATAAAACATATATTTCTAAAATCATGCACCCTAGAGCACATATATATAAAATAGTAACTCACACTTAGTGCGCTCCTCGAGATAGGTCCGACGGGCCTGGTCCACTAGGCCTCGGTCTCAACGTAACTAACAAACAATAATAACAGACATCAGAATAAACCTAACAAAAAATCCTAGAAACTCGATCTAGAATATTAGACACAGAATTAGAATTAGGGTTTGACCGGACATCACGTTTTACGAGAATTCTACCAAAAATCCGACAGAACGTCCCCTGTAAAACGGACATCTCTCTACTCAAAGAGTAGAGCCGGCCCTGCAAAGGAACACACTTCAAAAATGAACACAGAAACACATCCACAACCCCTCGGTCGGACTTCAAACAACAGTTTACCGACCGAGGTTCACAATCACAAAATAATTATAAAAATACCAAAAATGCCCTCATATCACATAAATACATTTTATAAGTATAAATTACGTAATTAACCCTAAAACACAGTAAAAACCGATAAAAACTCATTTTATTAGAAAAATCATATATTATATATATAATTGAAAATAATTCACGAAAAATAGTTTTAATTAATTAAAAATACTAAATAATTTGTAGAAATAATTTTTATACGTTAAATAACTATTAAAACCAATTTAATTACTGTTTTAGTCAATTTAGGATAAAATTACCAAAATACCCTTATATATATACATATACTAAAATTACTCCAAAAATTCACCAAAAATAGTATAATTATCCAAAATTAATTTTCTCAACGTATTTATCAATAATATCACTAAATAAACTTAATTAACCAATTAATTTCAATTAAAAACATAATTAATCTAATTTTCCAAAATTACATAAACCTAAATAAATTCAAAATAAATACATATAAATTCATAAAAATTCCAAATAAATTTATATAATTCATTTCAACATCTATATTTATCATAAAACACAATTTCATAATTTATTTAATTAATTTTAGAAAATTAGAAAATAATAATAAAATATTCAAAAATACCCAAAAATCAAAATAATTCCCAAAAATTCTAAAAGAATTTAAACATGTAGATAAAGCTAAGGGGAACAAAATTTGTGAAGGAATTTTTCATGAATCAATCAATTCAAAGTTCAAAAAAATCAAGAACCCTAAAATGACTGAATTACCAAAATCAAAACCTAAGCAAATCAAGACCATTTTAAGTGAAACAAAGCTTGGAATCACACTCACCAGAGCTTAAGGAGAAGAAACAGACTGGCGGTGTCGAAAACGGTGGCGGGAATTGAGAGGGAAGAAGAAAATGCAAACTCTGGGCTTCCAACGATATCAGGCTTCTCCGACTCCAGAAAGAGGCTCTGCAGGCGGCGGAACAACTGGAGGGAGGAGGTGGCACGTCGGGAGGCACACTGATGGCAAGACAACGGGATGGCAGTTGTCACGACCCAAAACAGGGGCCATGACCGGCGCTAGGGAACGGGAATTCTTTCGAATCCGGAACCCGTAGCAAGCCTAAAAATAAAATAAATCATGCAATAATAACCATAACAGTAATATATATGCAGCGGAAATAAAAATCATAAATATAATAATAACATTCTCATCACTGGATTTAAATCAAATCTCAACTCATCACATATATATATATAAGCTCTTTTAATACAAATCCAGTTTCAATATAATACATCTCTTTAAATAAAATACATGAAATCCCACAATTTAATTCACAACTACTGCAGTGTCTAGATTATAAAAATGAGACTCAAGTAAATAATTTACACAAAGAAGCCGGGGCGGAAGAAATCCGGCGTATCGACCTGTTACTGAGGTCTGAAGATGTTGACTCTCCTGAAAAATAGTCAACGGAGGGGAGTCAGACCTCACTGAGTGAATTACTATAATATATATACATGCATACTAAATGACAATGCATACAGTCAATATTACATATCTAATATGTATATATACAGGCAAATTCACACAGATGCAGTAAAATCATTTTTATATATTTCTATTGAAAATCACAGTTTATGAAGGATCACATAGAACCCTAGAATATCGTAACCTCGAAAACAGTGTTAAACAACACTCTAGCCATACAGGCTCACTTATTCCAAATATATCCACTTAATCCATTTGGACAGTAGACTGGCCCCGAGACACTAAGTCAACCGAGCTCCAGCAGTCTGACTGCCAGTGTGATTGGCCCCGAGACACTTGGTCAATCGAGCTCCAGCAATCACACCTCCAAACCATATCTCACACATCAAATAATCATAACCAATCAATATCCACAAATAGTTAGTAATATAGCCTAAATACTATAGGCGTACCGGTACGTACTCGGTCCTAGTGCTGCCCACTAGGTAGCACGTTCTATTGATATCCTTCATTAATAATATAAATCATTCATTCACAAAAATAAATGATGCATGAAGTTCAATAAAATAGCAACATAAACCATATATATACCGGAAATATACCAAAAGTAAACCAGGTATATTTCGAGTATATATATGTCAAATGAATTCAATCAAATTATAAATTAAGTTGGAAATATATTTAAAAATATTTTAAATATATTTTATTTACAAAACATGCATATAATTTAATAAATACCAAAAATAAACCAAAAATATACTTAAATACAAATCACATTATTTATGCATTTTAATCAAAATAAAATATATATTTCTAAATCATGCACCTTAAGCATATATATAGAGTATAGTAACTCACCTAGTGCGCTCCACGAGACGAGTCCGACGGGCCTGGACCACTAGCCCTCGGTCTCGGCGCAACTAAACAAGCAATAAATAACCGACATCAGAATAAACCTAACAGAAATCCTAGAATTCGATCTAAAGTATTAAACATAGAATCGATATCAGGGTTCGACCGGATATCACGTTTTACGAGAATTCTACCAAAAATCCGGCAGAACCTCCCCTGTAAAACGGACATCTCTCTACTCAAAAGAGTAGAGCCGACCTTGCAAGGAAACACACTTCGAAAAACTACATAAAGCACAATCAAAATCCCACGGTCGGACTCCAAACTACAGTCTACCGACCGGGGTCCACAAACACAGAACAATTCCAGAAATACCAAAAATATCCTTATAACATAGAAATTCATTTTATAAGTAGAAATTACATAATTAACCTTGAAACACTGTAAAAACCGATAAAAACTCATTTTATTGGAAAAACCGTATATTATATATATAATTGAAAATAATTTACGAAAAATAGTTTTAATTAGTTAAAAATACCAAATAATTTGTAGAAATCATTTTTATACCTTAAATAACTATTAAAACCGATTAAATTACATTTTTAGCCCATTTAGGGTAAAATTACCAAAATACCCCTATATATATAAATATACTTAAATTACTTCAAAAATTCACCAAAAATAGTATAATTATCCAAAATTAATTTCTCAACATATCTATCAATAATATCAATAATTAAACTCAATTATCCAATTAATTTCAATTAAAAACATATTTAACCCTAATTTCCCAAATTTACATAAACTTAAATAATTCAAAATAAATACTTAGAAATTCATAAAAATTCCAAATAAATTCCTATAATTCATTTCAACACTTAATTTAACCATAAACCCCAATTTCATAATTTAAATAATTAATTTCCGAAAATTAGAAAATAATATTAAAATATTCAAAAATACCCAAAAATCCAAAAAATCTCCAAAAATTCCACAAAAATTCACACATGTAGATTAAGCTACTAGGATCAACATTTGTGAAGGGAGTTTTCATGAATCAATCAATTCGAAGCTCAAAAAAAATAAAAAACCCTAATAGGCCGAAATTGAAAATTCGAAACCTAAGCAAATCTAGACCATTTCAGCTCAAACCGAAGCTAGAATCACACTCACCGGAGCTCAAGGAGAAGAAAGAGACCAGCGGTGTCGAAAACGGTGGCCAAAAATGGGAGAAACAGCGAAGGGACGATTTTCGGCCAAATGAGGAAAACAGGGGCTGCCGGCGCCGGGGAAGGGAGCTGGAGGCGGCGGAGGACGGCTGGGAACGACGGTGGCAAGCCGGGAGGCACACCGACGGTAGGTGACCGGAGTTGCAGCGGTGAGGGGAAGGGATGGGTGGTGGTCGGGCGCGGGAGGGAAAGAAAGAAGAAGAAGAAGAAGAAAAAAGAAAAAGAAAGAAAAGAAAAAGAAAAGAAAAAGAAAAAGAAAAAAAGAAAAAAGAAAAAAATAATAAAATAAAAAAAATAAAATAATTTTAATAATTTAATAATAAATAAAATAATTAAATAACAATAAATAAATAAACAAATAATAAAATATTAGGGTAATATATATTAAACCCTAATTAAATAAATATTCACACACATAGTCTTTATTTAGTATTTTAAAAATACGCATGAGTTCATGTAAGTCCGAAAATATATTTAAAATAATTAATAATAAATTATTTACATGAAAATTTCCCCGAAAATGCAAGTCCCGGGAAAATTTTACATAAAGCACTGTAAATAATACACAATAATTAAAATAGGTTTTAAATACACATCAACTCGTAAAAATATCATAATTTATATACAAAAATTATTAACACTGCATATCCCGATACAGTATAAAAATATTTAAAAACACGGGATATTACAGTCTTCCCCCCTTACAAGAATTCGTCCTCGAATTCCAGAAAGAAAAGATTACAGGATCAAGAAGGAAAGAGATATGGGTAAGAAGCTCGCATCTCAGCTTCAGTCTCCCACGTATGCTCCTCAACTCTGTCACTACGCCATAGAACCTTGACCATCGGAATCTGCTTCGATCGCAACTGTCGAACTTGATAATCAACGATCGCCACAGGTTCTTCTACAAACGTCAAATCTTCACTCACTTCTACACTGTCTGGCTGCAACACGTGTGAAGGGTCTGAGATATACTTCCTCAACATCGAGATATGAAATACTGGATGCACCTGTGACATACTCGGAGGCAAATCCAATCGATATGCAACAGTGCCAACTCTCTCCAGAATCTCAAATGGTCCAATATATCTCGGTGCTAACTTACCCTTCTTGCCAAATCTCATCACACCCTTCATCGGAGATAGTTTCAGAAAAATGAAATCTCCAACCTGAAACTCTACATCTCTGCGCCTAGGATCCGCATAACTCTTCTGTCGGCTAACTGCGGTCTCTAATCTTCGCTTAATTAAGCCAACTTTCTCTGCAGCATCCTGAACCATCTCAGGTCCAGTCAAAGCTCTCTCACCAATCTCATCCCAACTCAAAGGTGATCTACACTTCCTTCCATACAACGCCTCGTACGGTGCCATGCCAATACTGCTATAGTAGCTGTTATTATATGCAAACTCAACGAGTGGCAAATGATCATCCCAGCTACCTCCCAAATCCAAGACACACATCCTCAACATATCTTCCAGTGTCTGGATCATCCTCTCAGACTGGCCATCTATCTGAGGATGAAAAGCAGTACTGAAATCCAACCTAGTGCCCATCGCTTCCTGCAACTTCTGCCAAAAATGAGAAGTAAACACTGAACCTCTATCTAACACAATGGACACAGGTACTCCATGAAGGCACACAATATGCTTCACATACAACTTCGCCAAGCTAGCAACTGAATAAGTGGCTTTCACAGGCAAGAAATGTGCAGACTTCGTCAATCTGTCTATAATCACCCAGATGGAGTCGTATCCATCCTTCGAACGAGGTAAACCGACCACAAAATCCATAGCTATCCTTTCCCACTTCCACTCAGGAATAGGAAGAGGCTGAAGCTTCCCAGAAGGCTTTTGATGTTCGGCTTTCACTTGCTGACACGTCAGACACTTAGTAACATAATCAGCGACATCCTTCTTTAATCCGTCCCACCAGTATAAATCTCTGATACTGTGGTACATCTTAGTGACACCTGGATGAACGCTGTAGGCTGTAGAATGTGCTTCCTCTAAAATCTCTTCCCTCAAATCATCCACATCAGGAACACACAATCTACCACTGATCCATAACACACCATCATCATCGAGTTTGAAATCAGTGAACTTCCCTGCTCTGACATTCTCTGCAAGCTCTTCCAGAATAGGATCTCGGCTCTGAGCTGCTTTAATCCTATCCCTCAGTACAGATCGTACTTTAAACTGAGCTAGCAGTCCACCTGATCTACTGATCTTCATCATCAGACCTTGATCCACCATCAGATGCAACTCTTGGATCAATGGTCTCCTCCCAACACTGATGTGAGCAAGACTGCTTGAGGACTTCCTACTCAAGGCATCTGCTACCACATTAGCTTTACCTGGATGATATAAGATCTCACAGTCATAATCCTTCAACAATTCCAACCATCTTCTCTGCCTCAAATTCAAATCTCTCTGCTGGAAAATATACTTAAGGCTCTTGTGATCAGTAAATATCTCATAAGTCACCCCGTACAAATAATGTCTCCAGATCTTCAAAGCAAAAATCACTGCAGCCATCTCCAGGTCATGTGTAGGATAGTTCTGCTCATGCTTCTTCAACTGCCTCGAAGCATAGGCTATCACCCTTCCATTCTGCATCAATACACAACCAAGACCAATTCTAGAGGCATCACAGTAAACTGTGAACTTATCCATACTATTAGGCAAAGCTAACACTGGCGATGTGGTCAACTTCTCCTTCAACAACTGAAAACTATTCTCACAAGCTTCTGACCACTCGAATCTAACATTCTTCTGAGTCAAGCGAGTCATAGGGGCTGCTATCCTAGAAAAATCCTGCACAAACCGCCTATAATACCCGGCTAAACCCAGAAAACTTCGAATCTCAGTAACAGAAGTAGGTCTAGGCCATTCAGACATTGCCTCAACCTTCTGTGGATCAACCTGAATACCTTCTTTAGACACTACGTGTCCAAGAAAAGAAACACTCTCCATCCAGAAATCACACTTCGAGAATTTAGCATAAAGCTGATGATCTCTCAGTGTCTGTAGTACAATCCTCAAGTGATATACATGCTCCTCCATACTCCTTGAATATACCAGTATATCATCAATGAAGACTACTACAAACTGATCCACATACGGTCTGAATACCCTATTCATCAAGTCCATAAAAGCTGCTGGTGCATTAGTCAAACCAAAAGACATCACCAGAAACTCATAATGGCCATATCGAGTGCGGAACGCTGTCTTAGGAATATCAGCTTCACTAATCCGCAGCTGATGATAACCCGACCTCAAGTCGACTTTAGAAAAGAACTGTGCACCCTGTAGCTGATCAAACAAATCATCTATCCTCGGGAGAGGATACTTATTCTTCACTGTCACCTTGTTCAGCTCTCTGTAGTCAATGCACAGTCTCAGGGTACCATCCTTCTTCTTCACAAAAAAGACTGGTGCACCCCAAGGAGAAACACTAGGTCTGATAAAACCTTTATCCAACAACTCTTGCAACTGCTCCATCAACTCTTTCAAATCTGCAGGAGCCATTCGATAGGGTGGCATAGATATAGGAGTAGTACCTGGAACCACATCTATACAGAACTCAATCTCTCTGTGAGGTGGTAAACCTGGCAACTCCTCGGGAAAAACATCAGGAAACTCACAAGCAACAAGAACATCTGTGAGTGACAACTTCTCCACTGACGTATCCCTGACCAATGCCAAATATCCCTGACATCCTTTCCTCAACAACTTCCTAACCGTAATAGCAGAAATAAGATTCTGAGGTGCTGAACTCCTATCACCAACAAATTTAAAATCTTCCTCACCAGGAATTCTGAAAGTCACCTCTTTATTCCTGCAATCTACCATGGCGAAGTGCTGAGACAACCAATCCATTCCCAGAATAACATCAAACTCCATCACATCCAACAAAATCAAGTCAGACCTCGCTGCTGACTACTCGAACCAACATGAAAACTCGAATACGGAGTAGCCTGCAATCCACTCGACTGAACTCCTAGCTGGTAATAATCAGGCATCGCTCCCTGCTTAACTAGCCTCAGCTCAATCTCCTTGGCTAACTCAATCACAGACTCGAGAGTAAGGCCTGCTGTAGGCATACCAGCAAAAGCTGAACCCAAACCAGTAACATACGTAGTAACTGTGAAATACTGATCTCGCATCAGATCCTCTGCATATCTACCCAGACGAAGAAATTCTCGGGTATACTCCTCTACAGATCTATCTCCACGAGAAATACTGGTCAGACGGAGACGATAGCTCAAACGAAGAGGCTCTGGACAGAATCTCCTCAAAAACTGCTCTCGAAACTGAGCCCAGGTCATCGTCATCATATAAGGCTGGATCATCTGAATGAACCAATCTAAGGCTGGTCCTTCAACAGATAACTCGACGATCATGATCCGCTGGTACTCGGTATGAGCAGTCCGAGTCCTAGTCTCGATCACATGCAGAAAATCTAACGGATCGGAAGCACCATCGAAAGCAATCCTGCCAACTCGGGCATAGAACAAAGCTGCCTCAGGGTCAGACATACCCTGCTGATAGGCAGGCTGAACAACAGGAGGAACAGGAACATCAAACTCAGGCTCAACAGGCTCCTCGTCCTGTAACTCTCTCTGCCTATGGCGACCTGCCGCTCCTCGAGGTCTACCTCTGCCACGACCTCTACATCTAACTGGCTGCTCAGGAGGTAAAACCTCATCCTGAAAAGACTCATCATCCTCGGCCTCAACGACCAGTGGAGCAACACGCGCTCGCCTCCTTATACTGAAAAGACAAACGGAAAGATTCAGACAAAACAGACAACGGAGGAATAACGCTGAAAACTAAGCAAGAATACTTATCAAGACATACTCGAACCTAATTCACTGCAGTAGTTCAACAGAAATACACAACCTTGAAAACTAGGGCCACAACTCACAAAACTAAGCCCTGACACAGAACTCCGCTTTGATACCAACTTTGTCACGACCCAAAACAGGGGCCATGACCAGCGCTAGGGAACGGGAATTCTTTCGAATCCGGAACACGTAGCAAGCCTAAAAATAAAATAAATCATGCAATAATAACCATAACAGTAATATATATGCAGCGGAAATAAAAATCATAAATATAATAATAACATTCTCATCACTGGATTTAAATCAAATCTCAACTCATCACATATATATATATATAAGCTCTTTTAATACAAATCCAGTTTCAATATAATACATCTCTTTAAATAAAATACATGAAATCCCACAATTTAATTCACAACTACTGCAGTGTCTAGATTATAAAAATGAGACTCAAGTAAATAATTTACACAAAGAAGCCGGGGCGGAAGAAATCCGGCGTATCGACCTGCTACTGAGTCTGAAGATGTTGACTCTCCTGAAAAATAGTCAACGGAGGGGAGTCAGACCTCACTGAGTGAATTACTATAATATATATACATGCATACTAAATGACAATGCATACAGTCAATATTACATATCTAATATGTATATATATAGGCAAATTCACACAGATGCAGAAAAATCATTTTTATATATTTCTTTTGAAAATCACAGTTTATGAAGGATCACATAGAGCCCTAGAATATCGTAACCTCGAAAACAGTGTTAAACAACACTCTAGCCATACAGGCTCACTTATTCCAAATATATCCACTTAATCCATTTGGACAGTAGACTGGCCCCGAGACACTAAGTCAACCGAGCTCCAGCAGTCTGACTGCCAGTGTGATTGGCCCCGAGACACTTGGTCAACCGAGCTCCAGCAGTCTGATTGCCAGTGTGATTGGCCCCGAGACACTTGGTCAACCGAGCTCCAGCAATCACACCTCCAAACCATATCTCACACATCAAATAATCATAACCAATCAATATCCACAAATAGTTAGTAATATAGCCTAAATACTATAGGCGTATCGGTACGTACTCTGTCCTAGTGTTGCCCACTAGGTAGCACGTTCTATTGATATCCTTCATTAATAATATAAATCATTCATTCACAAAAATAAATGATGCATGAAGTTCAATAAAATATCAACATAAACCATATATATACCGGAAATATACCAAAAGTAAACCAGGTATATTTCGAGTATATATATGTCAAATAAATCCAATATAATTACAAAATAAGCTAGAAATATATTCAAAAACATTTTAAGCATAATTCATTAATAAGACATGCATATAGTTTAAAATATACAGAAAATAAACCAAAGATAAAATAAAAATAAACTTAAGTAATAATTAAGTTGGAAATATATTTAAAAACATTTTAAATATATTTTATTTACAAAACATGCATATAATTTAATAAATACCAAAAATAAACCAAAAATAAACCAAAAATATACTTAAATACAAATCACATTATTTATGCATTTTAATCAAAATAAAATATATATTTCTAAATCATGCACCCTAAGCATATATATATAGTATAGTAACTCACCTAGTGCGCTCCACGAGACGGGTCCGACGGGCCTGGACCACTAGCCCTCGGTCTCGGTGCAACTAAACAAGCAATAAATAACCGACATCAGAATAAACCTAACAGAAATCTTAGAATTCGATCTAAAGTATTAAACATAGAATCGATATCAGGGTTCGACCGGATATCACGTTTTATGAGAATTCTACCGAAAATCCGACAGAACTTTCCCTGTAAAACGGACATCTCTCTACTCAAAAGAGTAGAGCCGACCCTGCAAGGAAACACACTTCGAAAAACTACACAAAGCACAATCAAAATCCCACGGTCGGACTCCAAACTACAGTCTACCGATCGGGGTCCACAAACACAGAACAATTCAGAAATACCAAAAATATCCTTATAACATAGAAATTCATTTTATAAGTAGAAATTACATAATTAACCTTGAAACACTGTAAAAACCGATAAAAACTCATTTTATTGGAAAAATCGTATATTATATATATAATTAAAAATAATTTACGAAAAATAGTTTTAATTAGTTAAAAATACCAAATAATTTGTAGAAATCATTTTTATACCTTAAATAACTATTAAAACCGATTAAATTACATTTTTAGCCCATTTAGGGTAAAATTACCAAAATACCCCTATATATATAAATATACTTAAATTACTTCAAAAATTCACCAAAAATAGTATAATTATCCAAAATTAATTTTCTCAACATATCTATCAATAATATCAATAATTAAACTCAATTATCCAATTAATTTCAATTAAAAACATATTTAACCCTAATTTCCCAAATTTACATAAACTTAAATAATTCAAAATAAATACTTAGAAATTCATAAAAATTCCAAATAAATTCCTATAATTCATTTCAACACTTAATTTAACCATAAACCCCAATTTCATAATTTAAATAATTAATTTCCGAAAATTAGAAAATAATATTAAAATATTCAAAAATACCCAAAAATCCAAAAAATCTCCAAAAATTCCACAAAAATTCACACATGTATATTAAGTTACTAGGATCAACATTTGTGAAGGGATTTTTCATGAATCAATCAATTCGAAGCTCAAAAAAATCAAAAACCCTAATAGGCCGAAATTGAAAATTCGAAACCTAAGCAAATCTAGACCATTTCAGCTCAAACCAAAGCTAGAATCACACTCACCGGAGCTCAAGGAGAAGAAAGAGACCGGCGATATCGAAAATGGTGGCCGAAAATGGGAGAAACGACGAAGGGACGATTTTCGGCCAAATGAGGAAAACAGGGGCTGCCGGCGCCTGGGAAGGGAGCTGGAGGCGGCGGAGGACGGCTGGGAACGACGGTGGCAAGCCAGGAGGCACACCGACGGTAGGTGACCGGAGTTGCAGCGGTGAGGGGAAGGGATGGGTGGTGGTCGGGCGCGGGAGGGAAAGAAAGAAGAAGAAGAAGAAGAAGAAGAAGAAGAAGAAAAAAAAAGAAAAAGAAAGAAAAGAAAAAGAAAAGAAAAAGAAAAAGAAAAAAAAGAAAAAAGAAAAAAATAATAAAATAAAACAAAATAAAATAATTTTAATAATTTAATAATAAATAAAATAATTAAATAACAATAAATAAATAAACAAATAATAAAATATTAGGGTAATATATATTAAACCCTAATTAAATAAATATTCACACACATAGTCTTTATTTAGTATTTTAAAAATACGCATGAGTTCATGCAAGTCCGAAAATATATTTAAAATAATTAATAATAAATTATTTACGTGAAAATTTCCCCGAAAATGCAAGTCCCGGGAAAATTTTACGTAAAGTACTGTAAATAATACACAATAATTAAAATAGGTTTTAAATACAGATCAACTCGTAAAAATATCATAATTTATATACAAAAATTATTAACACTGCATATCCCGATACAGTGTAAAAATATTTAAAAACATGAGATATTACAGCAGTGGCCGGATTTATGTGGGGAAGGTGATCGGGGAAGAAGGAGCTTCGGGTGGCAATCTTGTAATTAACTCAAACTTCAATTTTTGTTTTAATATTAAATGTATATATGTATATATATATACTTTACACTATATATTAAAATAATATAAAATCACACACATTAAATATACACCACACACATATAATTTAATATTTTAATAATTTAAAACACCTAAAAATAATTAAATAATATTAAAACTAATTAATAAATAATAAAATATTAGGATAATTAATTAAACCCTAGTTAAATAAATAAATACACATATATACATTATTTAGTACTTTAAAAATATATATGAGTTCATGCAAGTCCGTAAATCTATTTAAAATAATTAATAGTAAATTATTTACGTGAAAATTTTCCCGAAAATGCAAGTTCCGGGAAAATTTTACTTGAAGCACTTAAAATAATATACAATAATTAAAATAAGTTTTAAATACATATTAACTCGTAAAAATATCATAATTATATACAAAATTATTAACACTGCATATCCCGATGCAGTATAAAAATGTTTAAAAACACGGGATATTACATACTTCCTCAGCATCGAGATATGGAACACTGGATGCACTTGAGAAAAATTTGGAAGCAAAACCAACCGATATGCAACCATGATGTCATGACCTAAACCGGGGAGTCATGACCGGCGCTAGGAAATGAGAATTCTTTCGAATCCGAAACTTGTAGCAAACCTTAAAAATAAAAATGCATGCAATAGAATATAAAAATACATTAGAATTTAAAACTTAAATCAATATAAAAATAAATATATAAATCTCATATCATAAATAAAAATATTCATACAATATTCGGATATAATTCCCAAAAACCAAAATAACACTACTAATACAATAATACTAATACTGCAATTTTCTAAAATATAATAAAAGTTCAAATATAAAATTTACATAAATTAGCTGGGGCAGAAGAAGACCGCCGTAAAGTACTACTAGTATGGTTTGACGAAGAAGACTCTCCTGAAAAAAATGGTTAAGAGGGGGTCAGACCTCACCGAGTGAATTATTATAATATACATACACGCACCTCCTAATATCATATGCAATCAAGCATCAATGTATATATATATATATACACACACACACACACACAAACATTTTACACAGATGTTAAAATCAACTTTTATATTGATAAATGTAGAAAATTTTTATTTAGGTGAAGAATCAAATAGAACCCTAATATAATCGCAACCTGAATAAAAATATCAACAGCCAACTGGCTTAATTAAAACTCTAAATATTCATTTATCCAACTCAAGGTAGTAGACTAGCTTCGAGTACACTAGGTCAACCGAGGATTCACAATCTTACTACAGGCATGACTGGCCCCAAGTACACTAGGTGAATCATGGATCCACAGTCATCCTTTTTCAATAACCAATATTTTGATAAATAATTATCAAATTTTCAACCTAATTCTACCGTACTGTTGCGCAACAGTCTTAATATAGTTTACTAGGTAGCACGTTCTATTGCTGTCCCTCAATAAATAGTATTTAATGAACAATAATAAATTGCACAATTTAAATATAATGACAATCATTTAAAAAGGATATAAAATTTATATACTAAACATATACCATCAATATACCAAAAAATATACTAAATGCATATGCTGAATATATAACAAATATACTGAATATGCATACTAAAACATGCTAGCATATATATGTCACATATATACAAATTATATACTAAAAACAAACTAAGTAAAATGTCACATATACCAAAAATATACTTAAAGTATACCCCAAATACACTTATTCATTTAATAAAATAATTCATGTTTAAACTTATATTAAAACATGAAAACTTATAGTCATGCATCTACATGCAATGTATATATAAAATAATAACTCATATATTTGCACTCCTTGAGACAAATTCGACGGGTCTGGTCTGATAGGCCTTGGTTTTGGCATAACTAGAAAATAAATATTCATAACAAATCATAATAATTTCTAACTTATACTTCTAAGATTTCTGAAGGAAAACTTGATCTAAAAATTAAAAACTCAGAAAAAACACAGAAATGATCGACTCGATGTCACATTTTACGAGAATTCTACTGAAAGATCGGTAGAACCTTCTTTGTAAAATAGACATCTCTCTACTGATAGTAGAGTCGATCCTGTAAGAAAAACATACTTCTAATAACGCAATAGCTCAATACCTTGGGTTGAGACCCCGAATTGCATAATTCTCAACCGAGGTTCACAATTCACAATAAAAATAAATATTAAATAATAATATATTAAAATCGTTAAAAATCATTAAAATCAATAATAAATCAAAATATAATATATTTAAACATAAAAACACTAAATATACTTATTTTCACATTAATAAAATGAAAATCTCAAATATTTATATAATATTAATAAAATCCAAGTTTACAAATATTCAACATAAAATAGTCAAATCCACATTTAATTATTCAAATAGATTAAATATATAATAAAAATAGTTAAAACCCCATTTAATCACAAAAATAGTAAATAATTTATTATTTGAATATAATATTTTGAAAATTAGTATTGATTAGTTAAAAATAGCAAATAATTTGTAGAAATCATTTTAATACCAATTATTATTCCAACATTGTTTAAAACATATAATTTAACTATATTTTAAATAAAAACACACAATTAACTTATAAATCCAATATTCACATAATACTAAAAATTATTCAAAAATTATATAAAATTACCAAAAATTATTTTATCAATACTAAAATTACTAACTTAAATTAATAACACTAATGTAACCAAATTTTAATCCAAACTAAATAATTAACATAATTAATAAAAATTCAATTTAAATTATTAAAATATTCAAAAATACCTATTATTCAAATTAATTAAAAAACATATACAAAAAATATATTTGAGTAGATTAAGCTACCCTAATCAACATTATCAAAGAGAAAAACCATGGATTAAACACAATCAACTAAAAAAAATTTAAAACCCTAAATACACATAAACTAAAACTTGATAAAACTCAAAACCAAGAGGGATTAAACTCAAATCGAGCTTAGAATCAAACTCATGATAATAAATAAATGAAATTTAAAATTTTATTAACATTGTATATCTCAAAATAATTTTATATTATTGAAAATATCGGGTCATTACATTGCCTACTCTTTCGAGAATCTTGAAAGGTCCAATGTATCTTGGTGCCAACTTCCCCTTCTTGCCAAATCTCATCACACCCTTCATCGATGGCACCTTCAGAAATATATAGTCCCCAACTTGAAACTCCACATCCTTACGCTTCGAATCCGCATAGCTCTTCTATCTGGTAGTTGTAGTTTCCAATCTTCTTCTGATCAAAGCAACCTTTTTAGCTGCATCCTTGATAATTTTAGGTCTAATTAACTCTTTGTAAACACTCAATTTTAGGATAATAAAATATGGATGCGACAAAAGATTTCAATGATAAAAATGTTATAAGTAGGTCTTCAACGCTTAAAGTTTGAAACCTCAAAAGTTTGAATACATTTTCAAAAAAGAGTTTCTTTAGTTTTTTAAGAACTTAATTGTAATACTTTTTAAAACCTAATTGAAAATTTTAATTTCTTTCAAGTAAAAGTTAAAAAGAAAAAAAATCAAAATTATAGAATTCTGATTGGAATTCTGTAATTCCAGTTGAAATTATGTGTTTTTCATCTGTTTTTTTGTATTATTACAGAAAATAAAAAATATTTTTCCTGAGTTTTAATTGACTAAAAAATTTTTTTAAATTTATTTTTGGGATTTATCTAATTTTTTAGGAAATAAAGTTTTTTTAAAATTAGAACTATTCAGTACATAGGACCTAGAGTTTTTTTTATTTTTTCCTATAAAAAGAGAGCTTAAACTCCTAGAAATGAGACTCAATTCTAAATCATTAGCACTCTTTTCTGCAATTTTGACTCTTTTCTTCCTAAGGATTTCTAGACTTTTCTTTAGGTAGTATATAAATTCTTTGTGATTTATTCATAGGAGATTTTTAAGAGGAAAAATAATAAGTTCCTGAAGACTTACTAAAAAACAACAGTAAACTTACTAGTCTAAGGAGTAATTTATTCAGCATTCATAAAACATTATCTTCTCCTTATTTTCTTTTATTCTTCTTTTTTGTTATTTTTATTTTATTAAATTTCAATTTTATTGAATTTTTATTATAATTTAATTTACTAATCATTATTTTATCCTTTTATGATGATGATTATGGAGAAGATTATATGATGATCATACTTGGAGAACCAAATCCATAGAGATTCATGGAATGCCATGGATGGAACATTGTAGCTAGATGTAGTTTCTAGATTTTTTTATTTAATTATCTTATTTTTATTTATTTCTGGGATTGTATTAATTCTTCTTCTTTTTTATTATTCTCGATAGTTGATTGTAATAGCCTCAATAGTGGGAATAATGAAATTTGGTATGTGTGCTTATGTGTTTTATTTTAATTATTGAGTTAGTAAAATTAGAGTTTTAAGTAGGTAATTCATTAAAATTAATGACTATAGAAATCATTAGGTTGTTTAATTAAAATCGAATTAGATTTAAGTGAATAGAATTAGGGTTGCTTGTTGATTATTTTATTTTATTTTATTTTATTTGTTTAGAGTCACTTTAATTAAATTAGAATTTTTAAAATAAGTTAAATTAATTGTTTGATATTTTATTTGCTTGTTTTGATATATTTTTATTGTTTTTAAGTTTGATTGTGTATGTTTATGTGTTTTACGCCTTTTACCCATATTAAGTTATAACCTATTTAAATAAATTTAGGTTTTTAAACTTAATTAATAAAAATATATATTAGACTCATAATTAATTAGATTTAGAGTATAAATAACCTTGGTTCGTTTAGTTAATTTCGAAATAAACCCATTTAATTTAAGTTTTTTTATAATTTATAGATTTAATATCACATTAGAAATAAATATATAAAACTGGGCTCACTAATTTAAATCTTGAAGTTGGTATTGATCGGATGCGTATTCAGCTAAAGTGTTAGGTGCTGCACAGTAACCTTGGCAAACTAGGAGCCCATTACAGTCTCCTGTCTGACACTTGCCTTTCCCTGATGCATCAAATTGGCAATTGGTTCTAGCCCAAATGCGGGCTTGTGTAGTGCCGGGGTTAGCAGTAATGGTCCACGTTTCACCGGTGTTGAGCCGTCTGCCACCGCCAGGCTTGGCAGCTGCCCAAACTGGGTAAGAGCATTTGTTGGCAATGTCAAATTTGGCTGCATGAGTAAAGGGGAAATAAGGGGTAGCTAAAAATAAGGTAAAGACAGGAAGGTATTTAAGGCAGCTCATTTTCTTGGTAGTGAGTTGAAGTGCAGCCTGTAGTGTATGTGTTTTGCTATGCAGTAATGTGGTCTGGTGTGGTATATATATAGTGGTGGTTGATGACTTTTTTTGCAATGCTACTATTCACGTAATAGGTCTCGATTAAAAGTTGTTTTCCTTTAAATATATCACGGTAGTGCTAACTGCTAATTAAGGGTATTTATAGATGGGAATAGCGTGCATAAAAGACGTTTTCAAATTCTATATGCGCTATAAATTAACCGGCCTTTTGTATATTCCAAGTCGATGGAAGACTTGGACTATAAGAAAACAAGCATTCTTGACTTTATCTGCAACACCAATTCAGATTGAATAAAGATCGAATGCAAGTGATTCCATTCCGATCTATGTATAAACACAAGAAAATCAAATAGAAATAGAGATTTAAGTGACCGTCATCGTTAATCACTACAATCAAATAGCTTATTTATTATAATTAAAATTGTCACGAAATATTAATTGTGACAATTAAAAATTGTCACGTAATATTCCGTTGCAAATAGTCTATTGTAAAATGTGTCAATAAAAAATTGTTACTAATAATTTTTTTTATGACAATAAATTGAATGTCACAAAAAATATTTAATGTGACAACATATATTGTAATAATTAAAATTATAATTGTCACATAAAAATTATATTGTCACAAATACATTACTATTTTTCATGACAATATAATTTATTGTTCCAAAAAGTACAAATAGTGACATTATTAATTGTCATATTAGTTATACTAACTAATCATTCTTATATTTAATTTTATCATCATCAAGATCATTTAAATTTTAACTACTTTCAATTTTCATATAATATTTTATATAAAACTTTAACTTTTAATATTTGAAAATTTTTTAATTTAATAGTTATCATAACTACCATAACAAAATAACAATATGATAATTTTTTAATTGGAACAATTTATAAAGAAAAGTTGGAACCACTTGTTTACTTATTAATAATTTGGGATTCAATAACAAGAAATTAAAAGTGACAAAAGAATTTATTTTGTGACAATATAATATTAAATTGACACAAATATTAAACTTTATTCGTTAAAACTTTTTACTTGTAACAAAAAAAATCTATTATATTTATAATGGTGACAACTAAAATTTATCACTTATAAACTGAAAATTTTAATGACAATATTAAATAATGTCTTTTATATTAACTTGTCACAAAAATATTTTTTATTACATTTGAAAATATTGTCACAAAAAAGTTCTACTTTTAATTTTATAATAGTAATTAATGACATTATTGTGAAAAATTTTCACAAAATTGTAATATATTTGTGACAATTTAATATATTGTCATATATTATTCAGTAATAAATTAATAAATTAAATATTGTGACTTATCATAAAATTATTGTCACTTATATAATTTTTTTATGACAATTAATTTTGTGACCATAAAAATATTGTAACTAATAAATGAATTTGTAGTAGTGAATCTAGATAATAAAAGAGATTGGTAGGAATAGTTTATGGTTAAGTTTAAATATTAACAGTGATTGATTCAAGTGACAAGGAGTCTAAATTTTTTTAAGTAAGATCTTGAATTTGAATTTGACGTATAGAGAGTATAGAGAAAATATGTATTGACAAAGTTTTATCTCCCTTTTAATTAGGTCCACCTAGTTTAAATTCTGAATTAAATAAAGAAAAAAAATAAATTTTCCTTTTTTATTTTTATTTTTATTTTATTGCAAACAAAAAAAATAGGTTAAAGAATTTTTTTTCCTGCAATGCTACTATTCAAAATAACATAAGATTTTTCTTAGCTAAGGTTTGGAAAATAAATTGCTGTGTTAGCTGCATTACGTAATTAACACATATACAAAAATGTCTCATGAAGAGACATAGCTACGTACACACCGAAATGTAAATGATCATTTAGAACAGTAATAGTATAACCAATACTTAACTAAAGTCCATAGAAAAAATAAGTACTAAAAGTTTTGTTATATTTATTCGCTTAAATTTTAAAATAATTAAAATTTTTATAATTATTAGATATTAAAAATATCATATAAAATAATAATAAATAAAATAATACTAGTGTAACACAACATTTTTCTAATATAAATAGGTAACATTTATTGAAACTAAAGTAGACGAGAATATTTGCACAATCCTGCATGTGTTCAAGATGTCTTGAGGCTCTTCTATTTTATATTATTTAACTATGAAAATAGGAAAAATCTGTCAGAATTTGGATTCATGACTTTCTGCATTAAGAGACAAGTTTTTATTCTATATTATTGATGCATTTATACCAAAAAAAATTCTATTCTCGGCAGCCGAATTAACTTCTGCTACGTATATTCTTCAACGGCAGACTTGGACTGTAAAGATGATGTAATTGCATCTATAAACTGGCACTATATGCTTTAATTAATTGCGGCATGAATACATCAATTCAGCTTGAACAAAAGATCAGCGTAAGCGGTTACGGTCTACATAAAAATAGAAGAGAAAATATCTATAAAAATAGAAATGTGAATGCCCATCAAGGTTAGTGATAATTCGGAATTAATATTTTTACTTATTGAACTTGCATCGATAAGAGAAATGGGTAAAAAAATGGCGTTTTCTTTATAAATATTTTGAAATTTAAGTCAGTAACAGTATGAGAAAAAAATATAATAAAACAAATAGGTATAATAGAGTAGAGAATAAAGAATAAATGAGTGAAAGATAATTGCTTGTGATGATGAGGTAATAGAATGATGAAATGATGTTTTAGTGATATTGTATGATGAGAACATGAATAACATGAGATGTCATGAGATGTATTTATAGGAGAAGATATTATTCAAATATTTTAGGAATATGATTTCTTAGTCTTATAGGATTGTCTTATTTAGGAGAGGAGGAGACTTTCTTTGTAGTTAATCTTCCTAATTGAAATAAACTTATTTATTAAACTTTCTTTTTATTCAAGTAATCCTCTTCTTTAGAGAAATATATCCCTTATTATAATAGGATACTAATATGAGTTATCAAGAGTCCCCCCTGAAAGTCTGTTTGGATATTTATATCTGACATATCCGGGTTTATAAATGATAGAAGATGCTATTGTATATAATATGGAAGGGCGAGCTGAGGTGCCAGCCTCAGTCACAAGAAAAGACAAAGCTCAGTACTGAGTCTTGAAATCATCATATAAGAACATTGTTTGAAGTGCTAGCTGGACTTGAGTGCACAAAACTTGCAATAAAAATGCTTTAGGGTAAAAGATTAACCTGTCAGAGTGGAAACAACATGACGGAACCAGTCGTCATTGGAGTTTTGATGCTTGGTGCATTAAAAGCATAGCCCGAGTGCCAAACCTCAGTACTATAGAAGCGACCTGAGGGTGCTAGCTTCAGTCACTAGACTTAGATGCTTGAGGCTTAAATGCTCGGTGCAAGGATGCGAGGCTTACATGCTTGGAACCTCAGTACTATAGAAGCGACTTGAGGGTACCAGCTTCAGTCAGTGGACGTAATCTTGGTGCATTAGAAGTGCGGCCCAAGTGTTGAACCTCAGTATTATAGAAGCGACCTGAGGGTGCCAGCTTCAGTCACTGGACTTAATCTTGGTGCATTAGAAGCACGACCCGAGTGCCATATGATGTTGCTCGATTTATGAACTTCAATGACTATTGATGACAGCTGCCTAGTCAAAATAATGATTGATGTTGAGTCCGGACATTATTGCTACAGATGTTTAATTTTTCGAGCATTTGTTGTTGGTAGTATTTTTGCAAAAGATAGGATGTTTATAATCCTAATAGTGAGTTTGAGCCATTTCAATCTGAACTCTATAATATGAGATAATAATTTTTTGAAATAATGGAGGGTGGGTTTTAAAGGACCAAATTTAGGTTTGCCCAATCCGAATTGTGAGATGAGCATTTTGTAAATTAGGTGAAGGGTCAATGTTGCACCGCTTCTGAAATAAAGGATATTGTGTGATGCTGGCTAGGATGTTTTAGAATTACCCTTTGATTTATCCAGCTGTGTGGTAGATATACTTGACTTTATTCTTGAATTTCCCTTATTGGATAATCTCTGAAATTTTCATGAACAAAGGATCTTCTACAAAGTAGGATTTGCTTGAATGTTGTTTGATCTGGCTTTGAACATAAACCACCATTTGTTGTTTGAGTGTAAGTAAGTGCTTGTTTATATTAATGTTGCTTGACAATATGTCTAATGTCTTTTGAAAATCTTTGCATGTTGATGCCAAGTAAGATGATCATAGTGTCCAATTCTTTGGATTGATGGGTGCTTAAAGTAGCGTCTTCAATAAATACGTTTTCCTTATCTGTAGTAATAGACAAAAG
Organism: Mallotus nudiflorus; assembly: GCA_947683625.1. Classification (NCBI taxonomy): domain Eukaryota; kingdom Viridiplantae; phylum Streptophyta; class Magnoliopsida; order Malpighiales; family Euphorbiaceae; genus Mallotus; species Mallotus nudiflorus. The sequence continues at coordinate 24,542 of CANTUR010001550.1, forward strand.
AACAATACTTTTGGAATCATACAATCGATATCATTTGATGGTCGGTCCTTGTGTAATAAATATATCAAATGTAATTGATATATATTTTGCATGAATAATAATTATATATATATGGACGAGCATCTATGTGTAGATATGTAAGTGTACTTGTGTGACGAGTTATAAATATTCATATAAGAATAAATAAGATGCGAAAATAAATAAATTAAATAATATCAAGAGAAACTAGAGAAACTTATCTCTTGATGTACTCTTGTCCCTTCTTCGAATTCACGAATATTTATGTTCGTTGTTTACTTCAATTGTTACTTGAATGACCTTATCTTTGAAGATGCTGCCTAAGTTTGTGTGTGCCTAATTTATTGGCATTTTATGTATATCCAGCTTCATGAAAATATACTGTCTGAATATATAGCTTTGAGATTATCAGTTGGATCAAGTTCCCAAAGGCCATGATAATTTTTTTATTGATACTTATGAGTATCGATGTTAAGGTGCTCATGGTAACATCTACATTTGTATTGTTTTACTGTAACAATAAACAATAAAAGAAAGAGAATCTTAGGATCGCTTGATCCATCTTCAATTAATAATCCATCCATGTGATAATAATTTAAGAAAAATGGATATGAAAATAGATAATTAGGAAACAAACTTATTTTGGTTGTAGTGCTCTTATTTTGCCTCTTGAAATAGTGAATATTTATGTTTGTTGAAATTGTCTAGTTATTGTGGAGTATTTGAAACTCTCTCCTTAATCTGTGGTGTTGATGTAATTTGACTATCCAAGAATGTCTATGTTGCTGTCTGAGTTTTGAGTATATTATACTCCTTAGCACCTTATATGTGGTTTAAACTCCGGATGTTCAGACTCGAATGCTTAGACTCTTTAATGCTCGGACTTGGATGCCTAGACTCTTTGATGCTCGGATTTGGATGCCCGGACTCTTAATGCTTGGACTTGGATGCCCAGTATCCTTGATGCTCGGATTTAGATGTCCGGACTCCTTGATGTCCAAGACTTGGATGCCTGGAATCCTTAACGCTCGGACTTGGATGCTCAGAATCCTTGATGCTCGGACTTGGATGCTCAGAATCCTTGATGCTCAGATTTGGATGCCCGAAATCCTTGATGCTCAGACTTTGGATGCCCGGACTCTTGATGCTTGGACTTGAATGCCCGGAATCCTTGATGCTCAGACTTGGATGTCCGGAATCCTTGATGATCGGGCTATGGATGCCCGGACCCTTGATGCTTGGACTTGGAAACACCATCATAGAATCTTAACTTTGTAAAATCTGATGAAGCGTTTTATCGTTACCCTTTTTTTTTATTGCTCCTTCCATTGTTGTAATGTAATATTCCGAGTTTTTAAATAATTTTAAACTGCATCGGGATATGCAGTGTTAATAATTTTTATATATTTTTTATTATTTAATTAGTTTATTATTTATTAAAGTCATTTTTAATTATTTTAAGTCTTTTACGTAAAATTTTCCCGAGAGTTTTATTTTTGGGGAAATTAAAACTTAAATAAATAAATATTAATTATTTTAGACAGTTTTGTGAATTTGCATGAGTCCATACACGATTTTAAGTGTTGTATTAAAATATATACATATACACGTATATATGCACATTTAATTAATTAGAGTTTATTTTTAATTAAATTTATATTATATTATATAGTTTTAATAATTAATATGTGTGTATATAGATATTATTAATTATGTGTGTGGTGTATATTAATTGGAATATAATATTCATATATTATTATTATATAAATTAAAGTTATATATATACATATATACTTTACAAAAACATGAAGTTCCCCTTAATTACCATATTGCCACACGATCATCCCCTTCGTTCCCGACATCCCCATTCAATTTCCAGCCACTATCACATAGATTTCTTGTCGTTGGTGTGCCTCTCAACTGTCCTCCTCCATCTCCAGCCCATTCCGCCGCCTGAAGCTCCCTTTTCTGGCGTTGTTTGATCGATTTTTCCCCTAGAAACCGAAAACCACCATTAACTCCGATCATAATGATTCTGGCCATCGTTTGGAGTGCCACTGGTCTCTATCTCTTCCTTGAGCTCCGGTGAGTGCAATTCTAAACTTGGTTTCACTTGATTTGGTCTAGATTTTCCTAGGTTTCCAATTTTCAATTTCGGTCAACTTGAGTTTTTGATTTTTTTGACCTTCAATTTTAATGATTCAAGTAAGCTTCCTTCACAAATATTGATCCTAGTATCTCAATATACATGTGGTAATTTTTGTGGAATTTTTGAGAATTATTTTGAATTTTGTGAATTTTGTGATTATTTTATTAATATTTTCTAATTTTCTTAAATTAATTAAATAAATTATGAAATTGTGATTTATGGTTTTTATAGGTGTTAAAATAAATTCTATAAATTTATTTGTAATTTTTGTGATTTTTTTATAATTATTATGGATTTATTTAGTTTATGTGATTTTTAGAAAATTAGGTTAATTAGGTATTTTGTTGAAATTAATTGGTTAATTGAGTATATTTATTGATATTATTGAATTATATGTTGAGAAATTTATTTTTGAGTAATTATATTATTTTTAGTGAATTTTTGTATAATTATAGTGAATTTAAATATGTAGGGGTATTTTGGTAATTTGATACTAAATTGGCTAAAAATATAATTAAATTGGTTTTAATAATTATTTGAGGTATAAAAATTATTTTTACAAATCATTTAGTATTTTTAACTAATTAAAACTATTTTTCATAAATTATTTTCAAATTATATATAATATACTATTTTTCTAAATAAATGAGTTTTTATCGATTTTTAATATGTTTTAGGGTTAATTATGTAATTTGGAATTATAAAATGAATTTCGGTTAATATTTATGAATTTATCGAGAATTATAGATTTTTAATACTATTTTATTAAAATTAGGGTTTTATTTTAATTATTAATAAAATAATTATTTTCAGTGTTTTAAATATCTGATTTACTATATTTGGATTATTCAAGGGTATTTTTGGTATTTTTGGCATTTAAATGTGCACTATATATATCTCGTGAATTGTGAACCTTGGTCGGTAGAATTATAGTTTGGGAGTCTGACCGAGAGGTTGTGTGGCTGTGTATTCTTAAAGTGTGTTTTCTGTGCAGGATCGGCCCTATTTTTGTAGGGAGATGTCCGTTTTACAGAGGAGAATCTGTCAAAATTTTGGTAGATTTTTCGTAAAACGTGACAACCGGTCTGAGTCTAATTTTAAATTTTTAATTGAGTCTTTTCGTAGTAACTCTAGAAGCATAGAGTTAGAATGTATTCTAATGGTTGCTATTTTATTTTTCTAGCTACGCTGAGACCGAGGCCTAACGGATCAAGCCCGCCGAGTCTGTCTCGAGGAGCGCACACTAATGAGTTATTATACTATATATATATGCATTGCATATAGGATGCATTACTTAAGGTTTTTTTTCTGTGATATCCCACATCGATTGGGAAGGAGAACGAAGCACGCCTTATAAGGGTGTGAATACCTTCTCCCATCAGACGTGTTTTAAAACCGTGCGTTGCGGGTTGGGCCTGGGCAAAGTAGACAATATCTGATGCGGGTTGGTCTGAGCTGTTACAATGGTATCAGAGCCAGAGCCCGGTGTGATAACCCTGGTTTTAAATTATTTTATTAAATATTGAGATATGCAGTGTTAATAAAGTTTAAAAATTATATTTAATTATTTCACTAATTTATGATTTATTATCATTATTTTAAGTTTAACTGAATTTTCTACGTAAATATATTAATTTGGATTTATTATTTTGGACGTTTAAAATTCTATTATGTATGGTTATTATTTTTGAATTCTATCATTTTAATAATGTTAATTTAGTGTATGGTTATTTTAATATTATCATTTTTAAACACTAATATTATTTTCTTAGTTGACATGATTTTGAGCATTTTTAATATTGTGAGTACCTCATTATTATTTTATTCTATTAATTTACTTTGTTAATATTTATTAATTTTGATAGTGATATTTTATTAATTTTATTTTGAGTGTTATTTTATATTATATTCTATTGTGTGTATTATTATTAATATTGTGTGAGATTATGTATGTGTGTGTATATATATATATATATATATATATATATATATATATATATATATATATATATATATAAATGAAATAGTGTTTAGTTTTGTGTGGTGGAAATTTCTTTAGACATAAAATAATATTATTTATAACCTAAGATTAATAAAAGTACATATATATGTGTATATATATATATATATATATACACTCAATTATTTAGAAGAGAAAGAAAGAAAATTGCAGAGCTTCCTTCTCCCCCTCCGTGCGTCCCTACCCGACCTCCCCTGTCGGTGTGCTTCTCGCCGGACTACTTCTCCCACCACCGGTCGATCATCAGCCTTCCCACCTCCCTCTGGACGCCGGCAACTACTGGAGAGGCTGTTGAAGCCGAGGGACAGCTGCAGCAGCTCTTCCTCGCACGATGGTCGCCTGCAGCAGCAGCCCTCTGTCGCGACGCCAGCTCCGCCACCACCTCCACCTGCTGTCACCGGACATGGCAGGAGCTCCAGCATTCTTCAGTTGTTGATCTTCTTGCTTGGTAAGTGTGGGTTGATGTTTGGAAAGGGTAGTTGTTAGGTGGTTGTTTTTGATAGTTTTTAGGTTGATTTTGAGTTTAGTTAATTTATATATTATGTATTTAATTATTCAGTATTTAGTTTAATTATTTGGTTAATTTTGAGTTGATCCAAATTGTTTTGATTAATTTTTTTTTATTATTTTATATTTAATTATTAATTATTAAAACTTTTGTTAATTAAGTATTTCAATTATAAATTTGGTTAAATTATTGATGCTATATATTGTTGGTAATTATAATGTTGAGAAATTAATTTTTGAGAATTATTATATAATTTTCAGAAATATTTATAGTTTATGTAAATTTTGAAGTATTGAATTAAATTAGTATTTTGGATGAATTTAAAGGTTAATTGTGTGTTTGAGTTGATATTAAAATGTTATTTATTTATAAAATAATTTTTATGAATTTATATAATTTTATGGAATTTTTTATAGGTTATGTGTATTTTGGGATTAATAGATTAAACATGTATTTTTATAGAAATTATTGGTTAATTAGGTGTTTTTGTTGATTTTAGTGAATAATATGTTGAAGAAATAAATTTTGAGAAATTACATAATTTTTATTGAATTTTTTAATATTATTATTACTTTATGAGTATTTTTGTATATTAGGGGCATTTTGGTAATTTGGTAGTGATTTTAGCTAAATATTAAATTTAATTGGTTTTAATGATTATTTGAAGTATAAAATGATTTTTACAAATTAATTACTATTTTTAACTAATTAATACTATTTTTTTAAAAAATTATTTTCAAATTATATATGATATATTAATTTTGTAAATAAATGGATTTTTAGTAACTTTTAGTATGTCTATGGATTAATTAAGTAATTTGGATTTAGAAAATGAATTTTATTAATATTGGTGTACTTTTCAAGAAATATCGATTTTTACTTATATTATATTATCATTAGGATTTTTAAGTAATTACGGGTAAAATAATTATTTTTAATGTTTTTAATGCTTAAATTGCCAAATTTTGATATTTAAAGGGTATTTTTGGTATTTGTTGAATTTATATATTTTATTGTATCTTGTGGTGAATTGTGGACCTCGGTCGGGAAAAATTATAGTTTGGGATCTCGACTGAGGAATTGGGAGAATGTTATATTCGAAGTGTGTTTTCTTTACAGGACCGGCTCTACTCTTTGAGTAGAAAGATGTTCGTTTTACAGGGGAGGTTCTGCCAGATTTTTGATAGAATTCTCGTAAAACGTGATATCCGGTCAAATTCCTATTCGAATTCTGTGTCTAAAATTCTAGATCGAGTCTTTGGAATTTCCGTTAAATTTATTCTGATTTCATATTGTCATTTGTTTGTTTAGTTGCGCCGAGACCGAGGCCTAATGGATCAGGTCCGCCGAGTTTATCTCGTGGAGCGCTAACATGTGAGTTATTATACTGTATATATATGCACATTAACCAATTAGGTTTAGGTTTAATACATTTGAATAATATACATATGTTTTAAAATGTACACTTAGACATAATTATTTTATTAAATGATTAGTATACCTTAGGTATAGTTTTAGTAGATTTTAGGTTTATTCTTAATTAATTGCATGTTAAATTATAAACCTACACTTAAATTATTTTTAAGTTTATTTTTGGTATATTTTTATTTATTTCTAAATAAATAAATATTTTATTTATTAAATTAAACCTAGCACATTAGTGGTATATTTAGGGTTTATTTTTTATATATGCATGCTAGATAATTAGGTTTATTTTTAGTATATTTGTGAATATATGTTAAACACAAACACATATTTAAATGAATATTTATACATAAATGTTTTATTAAATGATTTGTGTACTTAGGGTATATCTTTTGTATATTTAAGTATATTTTTTTAAGATAATGCATGTTATATTATTGTTACTCATTTAAATTGTTTCTAACTATATTAATGATTTATTTTTTTAGTTTATTTCATATTTTATTTGACATATATATATGGTTGGTTTTACTATTATGAATGATTTATTCAAAGTGAAGGATATTAATAGAGCGTGCTTCCTAGTGGGCAGCACTAGGACCGTGTACGTACCGGTACGATAGATAAGGATTGAGTGAGAGTTAAAAATTGGGTGATTATAATTGATTTAATTGATTTGACTAAGATTAATGGTATGTTAGATAGTATGATTGCGGGGCCAATCACATTGACAGTCAGACTGCTGGAGCTCGGTTGACTTAGTGTCTCGGGGCCAGTCTACTGTTCATAAGTGAATTGAATGATCTATTGGGTTGATTGAGATGTGAGGTGATAGATAGTGTGATTGCTGGAGCTCGGTTGACCAAGTGTCTCAGGGCCAATCACATTGACAGCCAGACTGCTGGAGCTCGGTCGACTTAGTGTCTCGGGGCCAGTCTGCTGTCCAAATTGGGATAAGTGTTCTATTTGGAATCAAGTGAGCCTGCATGGCTAGAGTGATGATGGGATTGTTTGAGGTTTTTATTATTTAGGGTTCTATGGATCCTTCATGAATTAAAACAAACGATTCCTACATTTAGTATATTTATAAAAGCAAAGTTTGGCATTCGTGTGAAATGTGTGTATATACATATATATATATAAGAATACCTGATTGTTATGGTTTAGTTTGCATGTATATATAGTATAATAATTCACTCAGTGAGGTCTGACCCCCCTCAATTATTTTTTTTCAGGAGATCCCATATCGTCAGACCTTAGTTGTAGAGTTCCTCGTCGATGTTCTTCAGTCCTGGCTATTTTATGCAAATGTATATTTTGAACTTTAAATTGTATTCTAGAAACTGCAGTAGTAGTGTTATTATATTGGAAGTGTATTATTTTGTTTGGATATTAAATACTTTGAGAATTTGTATTTGAACATTGTACGACTATGTATTCATTTATAAAAGGATTTAGAGTATTTATTTTATATATTGATTCAGAAAAATTTTAATTTGGTCGTACTTTTATTTAATTATTGCATGATTTTATTTCTAAGGCTTGCTACGGGTTCCGGATTCGAAAGAATTCTCGTTCCCTAGCGCCAGTCATGACTCCTGGTTTGGGTCGTGACACCCGGATCGGTGTGCCAACGTGGACGCTGGGCCCTAAAGGGGGTGGATTGTGATATCCCACATCGGTTGGGAAGGAGAACGAAGCACGCCTTATAAGGGTGTGGATACCTTCTCCCATCAGACGCATTTTAAAACCGTGCGCTGCGGGCTAGGCCTAGGCAAAGCGGATAATATCTGATACGGGTTGGTCTGGGCTGTTACATTTTCATTTTCATTATATGTTTTTAAAGTGATTTAAATTATAATATTTTTGGTATATCTAGGGTTTGTATTTTTGTATATATGCATGTTATTTTGATATATATGCACGTTAAACAATTAGGTTTATGTTTAATACATTTTAATATATTTACAGGTTTTAAATGTACATTTAGTCATAATTATTTTATTGAATGATTAGTATACTTTAGGTATAGATTCAGTATATTTTAGGTTTATTCTTAAATATTTGTATGCTATATTATGAACCTACACTTAAATTATTTTTAAGTATATTTTTGGTATATTTTTGATATATTTCCAAATAAATGCATGTTTTGTTATTAATTCAAACCTAACACATTAGTGGTATACTCAGGGTTTATTTGTTATATATGCATGCTAGAAAATTAGGTTATTTTGAAATATTGTGAATACATGTTAAACCTAAACGCATGTTTTAGTACATACACATATTTAAATGAATATTTATACATAATTGTTTTATTAAGTGATTTGTGTACTTTGGGTATATTATTTGTATATTTAGGTACATTTTTAAGCAAATGCATGTTGTATTATTAAAATGCACTTAAATTGTTTTTAACTATATTAATGGTTTATCTTTAGTATATTTCATATTTTATTTGACATATATATACCCAAAATATACTGGGTATATTTTAGGTATATTTTTGGTATATATGTATGGTTGATTTTACTATTATGAATATCATTCTATATTAATTATTTTTCGAATGAATGGTTTATTTTAAGTGAAGGATATTAATAGAACGTGCTTCCTAGTAGGCAGCACTAGGATCGTGTACATACCGGTGCGATAGATAAGGGTTGAGTGAGAATTAATTTTGGTGATTATAATTGATTTGACTAAGATTAATGGTATGATAGATAGTGTGATTGCGGGGCCAATCACATTGACAGACAGACTGTTGGAGGTCGATCGACTTAGTATCTCGGGACCAATCTATTATCCATAATGGAATGAATGATCTATTGATTTGATTGAGATGTGAGGTGATAGATAATGTGATTGTTGGAGCTCGGTTGACCAAGTGTCTCGGGCCAATCACACTGACAGCCAGATTGCTGGATCTCGGTTGACTTAGTGTCTCGGGGCCAGTCTGTTGTCCAGATTGGAATAAGTGTTCTATTTGGAATCAAGTGAGCCTGTATGGCTAGAGTGATGATGGGGTTGATTGAAGTTGCTATTATTAGGGTTCTATGGATCCTTCATGAATTAAACTAAATGTTTTCTGCATTTAGTATATTTATATAAACAGAGTTTGCATACGTGTGGAATGCGTGAATATATATATATATATATATATATATATATATATATATGTGTGTGTGTGTGTGTGTGTGAATGCATGATTGGATATGTTTTAGATTGCATGTATATATAGTATAATAATTCACTCAGTGAGGTCTGACCCCCCCTCAATTATTTTTTTTATGAGATCCTTTATCGTCAGACCTTAATATTAGAGTTCCTTACCGGTGTTCTTCTGTCCCGGCTATTTTATGTAAGTGTATATTCTGAACTCTGATTTGTATTCTAGAAACTGCAGTAGTAGTGTTATTGTATCGGAAAAGTATTATTTTGTTTTGATATTAAATACTCTGAGAATTTATATTTGAACACTGTACGAATATGTATACATTTATTTATGGAAGGATTTGGAGTATGTACTTAGTATATTGATTCAATTTTTTTTAATTATATCGTACTTTTTATTAATTTATTGCATGATTTTACCTTCTAAGGCTTGCTACGGGTTCCGGATTCGAAAGAATTCCCATTCCCTAATGCCGGTCATGACTCCTAGTTTGGGTCATGACATGTAACCTTGTGATGCGGAGTGGATTTTATAGTAATGATAGGAAAAAATAATCTTTGCAATATTTTAATCTGAATTTATTGTTGATGACTAAATTGAAATTTTTCTCGATCGGAAGTTTGATTTTGCTGCCTTCGTTGAGTGATCGAGCTAGATTCCAAATAAGTAAAGATAATTCAAAATTGAATTTGATCTTTTTCCCATAGACAGCGCCACTTAATAACTCTGAATTGATATTTTTGCTTGTGGAACCTGCATTGACAAGGAGAACAGGTAAAGGGGCGGGGTTTCCCCCATAAACACTTCGAAGCTTAAGTCAGTAGCGGTATGAGGAAAAATATAATAAAGCAAATAAATATAATAAAGCAAATAAGCATAATAGAGTAGAGAATAAAGAATAAAAGAGTAAAGGATGATTGCTTGTGATGATGAGATGATGGAATGATGTCTCGGTGATGTTGTATGATGAGAACATGAATGACATGAGATGTCATGAGATGTATTTATAGGAGAAGATATTGCTCAAACCTCTTAGGAATATGATTTCTTAGTCTTGTAGGATTGCCTTATTTAGGAGAGGAGGAGACTTCCGTTGTAGTTAATCTCCTTAATTAAAATAGACTTATTTATTAAGTTTTCTTCTTATTCAAGTAATCTTCCTCTTTGGGGAATATATGTTATAACTCGAGTTTTTAAATTATTTTAATATAAAATAGGATATGCAGTGTTAATAATTTTGAAACTATATTTAATTATTTTATTATTTCGTGAATTATTGTTATTATTTACGTTTAATTGATATATTTTATGTAAACATGTTTTTAAATTATTTTTATTTCGGGAAATAGTGTTTTAATAAATATTTAACTTAGAGCATTAATATTTTAATATTATTATTTTAATGAATTACATTGTTGACCTAAATTTTTATGAATAATGCATTATTTTGTATGCATGAATAATATTAGGGTTTAATAATTATGTTATGTGTATATATTATGTTTTAATTGTGTTATATACATATGTGTATATATATATATATACAAGTATTAAAAATAAAAACCCATTTTCTTTCCTTCTTCCTTCCCGATCGTCTCCTTCCTCACCATCATCGTTCGTTTCCCTCCGTTCAGAGTGCCTCCAGCTCATCCACCGTCGACCACCTCCTCCTCCAACAGCTCCACCACCTCTAGTCACCAACTCCGGCGCCGATGAAGCTTGAGTGTCATGACCCAAACTAGGAGTCATGACTGGTGCTAAGGAACGAGAATTCTTTCGAATCCGAAACCCGTAGCAAGCCTTAGAAAATAAAATCATGCAATAAATAAATAGAAAGTATGAAAGAATTAAAATTCTTCTGAATCAATATACAAAGTACATACTCTAAATCCTTCCATAAATAAATGTATTCATACAATGTTCGGATACAACTCTCTAAGTATTAAATATTAAAACAAAATAATACTCTTATGATACAATAGCTCAACTACTGCAGTTTCTAGAATACAATTCAAAGTTCAAAATATACATTTACATAAAATAGCCGGGACGGAATGTAATATTCCGTGTTTTTAAAATATTTTTACACTGTACCGGGATATGCAGTGTTAATAATTTTTGTATATATTACGATATTTTTACGAGTTGATATGTATTTTAGACCTATTTTAATTACTGTGTTCTATATACAGTGTTTTACGTAAAATTTTCCCGGGACTTTCATTTTCGGGGAAATTTCCACGTAAACAATGTATTATTAATTATTTTAAATGTATTTACGGGTTTGCATGAACTCATACATATTTTTAAATTATTAAATAAAGCCCGTGTGTGTATATTTATTTAATTAGGGTTTATTATTTCCCTAATATTTTATTAAGTATTTAATTGTTTTAATTGTTATTTAATTAATTTTATTTAGTATAAATTATTAAAATATTAATATTTTAATGTGTGTGGTGTATATTTGATGTGTGTAATTTAATATTATTTTAATATATAGTATAAAGTATATATATATACATATATACATTAAAATTACAAAAGTTTGCCAAATTACCATTTTGCCCCCGACTCCCTCTTCTTCTTCTTCCTCACGCCCGACGCCCGATCACCACCTCCACCGTCTGCAACAGCCGTTCCTTCGCCGTCGGTGTGCCTCTTGGCTTGCCACCGTCGCCTCCAGCCTTTCCCCGCCGCCAGCAGCCCCTTTCCCGACGAGTTTTGGCCGGAATTTGCTTAGTGGCCGAAAGTTGAGCTACCGCCGTTTCTCCCTCCTCCGGCCATCGTTTTCGACACCGCCGGTCTCTTTCTTCTCCTTGAGCTCCGGTGAGTGTTATTCTAGCTTTGGTTTGAGCTAAAATGGTCTAGAATTGTCTAGTTTTCAATTTGTCCAATTCGGCCTATTAGGGTTTTTGATTTTTTTCGAATTGTTCTTGATTGATTCATGCTTAATTCCTTCACAAATGTTGTTCCTAGTAGCTTAATCTTCATGTATGAATTTTTGTAGAATTTTTGGAGATTGTTTGGATTTTTGGGTATTTTTGTATATTTTAATATTATTTTCTAATTTTCGGAAATTAATTATTTAAATTATGAAATTGGAGTTTATGGTTAAATTGGGTGTTGAAATGAATTATAGGAATTTATTTGGAATTTTTATGAATTATTAAGTATTTATTTTGAATTAATTGAGTTTATGTAATATTGAGAAAATTAGGTTAAATGTGTTTTTATTTGAAATTAAATGGATAATTGGGTTTAATTATTGATATTATTGATAAATATATTGAGAAAATTAATTTTGGGTAATTGTATGATTTTTGGTGAATTTTTGAAGTAATTTAAGTATATTTATATATATAGGGGTATTTTGGTAATTTTACCCTAAATTGTCTAAAAATGTAATTTAATTGGTTTTAATAGTTATTTAAGGTATAAAAAAATGATTTCTATAAATTATTTGGTATTTTTAACTAATTAAAACTATTTTTCGTGAATTATTTTCAATTATATATATAATATACGGTTTTTCTAATAAAATGAGTTTTAATCGGTTTTTATAGTGTTTCAAGGTTAATTATGTAATTTTTACCTATAAAATGTATTTCTGCTATTTAAGGATATTTTCGGTATATCTAGAATTATTCTGTGTTTGTGGACTCCGGTCGGTGGACTGTAGTTTGGAGTCCGATCGTGGGATTTTGATTGTGTTGAGCTTGTATTTCGAAGTGTGTTTCTTTGCAGGGTCGGCTCTACTCTTTTGAGTAGAGAGATGTCCGTTTTACAGGGGAGGTTCTGTCGAATTTTTGGTAGAATTCTCGTAAAACGTGAATCCAGTCGAACCCTAAATTCCGATTCTGTGTTTAATACTCTAGATTGAATTCTAGGATTTCTATTAGGGTTATTCTGATGTCGATGATTTATTTCTTGTTTAGTTGTGCCGAGACCGAGGGCTAGTGGACCAGGCCCGTCGGACCGGTCTCGTGGAGCGCATTAGGTGAGTTACTATATTATATATATATGCTTAGGATGCATGATTTAGAAAATGCATGTTTTATTTTGACTGAATATGCATAAATAATATGATTTATACTCAAGTATATTTTTGGTATATTTTTGGTATATAATAAATTATATACATGTTTTGTTAATAAAATATATTTAAAATGTTTTTAAATATATTTTTAGTTTAATTCATGATTTAATTGGATTTATTGGACATATATATACTCAAAATATACCTGGTTTATGTTTGGTATATTTTCGGTATATATATGGTTTATATTGTTTGTTTCTTTTACATTCATGCATCATTTATTGTGAATGAATGATTTATTTATTAATGAAGGATATCAATAGAACGTGCTACCTAGTGGGCAGCACTAGGACCGAGTACGTACCGGTACGCCTATAGCTTTAGGCTATATTACTAACTATTTATGGATATTGATTGATGTGATTATTGATATGTGAGATATGGTTTGTGGGTGTGATTGCTGGAGCTCGGTTGACCAAGTGTCTCGGGGCCAATCACACTGGCAGTCAGACTGCTGGAGCTCGGTTGACTTAGTGTCTCGGGGCCAGTCTACTGTCCAAATGGATTAAGTGGATATATTTGGATTAAGTGAGCCTGTATGGCTAGAGTGTTGTCTAACACTATTCTTCTGAGGTTGCGATATTCTAGGGCTCTATATAATCCTTCATAAAAGATGATTTTCAGATAAAATATATAAAAATGATTTTACTGCATCTGTGTGAATTTGCCTGTATATATACATATTAGACATGTATTATTGATTGTATGCATTATCATTTAGTGTGTATGTATATATACTATAGTAATTCACTCAGTGAAGTCTGACTCCCCTCCGTTGACTATTTTTCAGGAGAGTCAACTTCCTCAGACCTCAGTAGCAGGTCGATACGTCGGATTTCTTTCGCCCCGGCTTCTTTATGTAAATTGTCTACTTGAGTCTTATTTATTTTATCTAGATACTGCAGTAGTTGTGAATTAATATAATGGATTTCATGTATTTTGTTTTAAAAGAGATGTATTATGTTAAACTGGATTGTATTAAAGAGATTTTATGTATGAGATAAGATTTTTATTTAAATCCAGTTAATGAAAATAATATTGTGATATTTCAGATTTTTATTTCCGCTGCATATATATTATATGATTATTGTTATTGCATGATTTATTTTATTTTTAGGCTTGCTACGGGTTCCGGATTCGAAAGAATTCCCGTTCCCTAGCGCCGGTCATGGCCCCTGTTTTGGGTCGTGACACGGAAGAACACCGGCGAGGATGTAATATCCCGTGTTTTTAAATATTTTAATACTGCATCGGGATATGCAGTGTTAATAATTTTGTATATAATTATGATATTTTTACGAGTTGATATTTATTTAAAGTTTATTTTAATTACTGTATATTACTTTAAGTGCTTTACGTAAAATTTTTCCGAGAATTTTATTTTCGGGGAAATTTTCACGTAAATTATTTATTATTAATTATATTAAATAGATTTCCGGATTTGCATGAGTTCATATATATTTTTAAAATACTAAATAATGTATATTTGTGTAATTATTTATTTAAATAGGGTTTAATTAATTACCCTAATATTTTATTATTTATTATTAGTTTTAATATTATTTAATTATTTTTAAGTGTATTAAATTTTAAAATATTAAATTATATGCGTGTGGTGTATATTTAATGTGTGTGATTTTATATTATTTTAATATATAGTGTAAAGTATATATATATATACATATTATATGTCAAAAAAATCAAAATTTATTGCCAAATTACCGAATTGCCCTTCCCTCTTCCTTCTTCTCTCCCGACGCCTACCCTCACTGCGCCTCCCGTTCCACCTCGTCGGACCGCCCTTCGCCGCCATCAGCTGCCGCCAACCTCCTCCTCTTTCCTTCCTCTTCCTCTCCGACGTGACCAGGCCGCCGGAAGCCCGCTGGAACGCCCGAAATTAGCGGTGGCAGCAAGTGGAGCTCCTCGCTGTCGATCACGTTTTCGGCCACCATTTTCGACACCCGCCGGTCTTCATCGACTCCTTGAGCTCCGATGGTCCCTATTCTAAGCTCCTTATGGCCTGAAAACAAGTGGTTGATGAGGTTTGAGCTAAATCTTCAATTCGACCATTTTAGCTTCTTAAATTTTTTGAACTTAGAATTGATTGATTCATGAAAAGTCCCTTAACAAATGTTGATCCTAGTAGCTTAATCTTCATGTGTGAATTTTTGTAGAATTTTTGGGAATTATTTTGATTTTTGGGTATTTTTTAATATTTTAATATTATTTTATAATTTTCGAAAATTAATTAATTAAATTATGAAATTGTGTTTTATGATAAATATAGGTGTTAAAATGAATTATAGAAATTTATTTGGAATTTTTATGAATTTCTATGTATTTATTTTGAATTTAATTAGGTTTATTTAATTTTGGAAAATTAGGTTAATTATGTTTTTAATTGAATTTAATTGGTTAAATTGAGTTTAATTATTGATATTATTGATGAAAATATTGAGAAAATTAATTTTGTGCAATTATATGATTTTTGGTGAATTTTTGGAGTAATTTAGTATATTTATATATATATGGGTATTTTGGTAATTTTACACTAAATTGGCTAAAAATGTAATTAAATTGGTTTTAATAGTTATTTAAGGTATAAAAATGATTTCTACAAATTATTTAGTATTTTTAATTAATTAAAACTATTTTTCGTGAATTATTTTCAATTATATATATATAATATACGATTTTTCTAAATAAAATGAGTTTCTTCTCGGTTTCTAATGTGTTTCAGGGTTAATTACGTAATTTCTACTTCTAAAATGTATTTATGTGATATAAGGGCATTTTTGGTATTTTTCATAATTGTTTTGTGATTGTGGACCCCGGTCGGTAGACTGTAGTTTGGAGTCCGACCGAGGGGTTGTGGATGTGTTTTTCGTGTCTGTTTTTCGAAGTGTATTTCTTTGCAGGGCCGGCTCTACTCTTTGAGTAGAGAGATGTCCGTTTTACAGGGGAGGTTCTGTCGGATTTTTGGTAGAATTCTCATAAAACGTGATATCCGGTCAAACCCTAATTCTAATTCTGTGTCCAATATTCTAGATCGAGTTTCTAGGATTTTCTGTTGGGTTTATTCTGATGTCTATTATTTATTGTTTATTTAGTTGCGCCGAGACCGAGGCCTAGTGGACCAGGCCCGTCAGACCCATCTCGAGGAATGCACTAAGTGTGAGTTACTATTATATATATATATATATATATGCTTAGGGTGTATGATTTAGAAATGTATGTTATTTTGATTAATTATGCATAAATAAATCAATTAGTATTTAAGTTTATTTTTAGTTTATATTCGGTATATTTTCAAATTATATGCATGTTTTGCTAATAAATTAGGTTTAAAATGTTTTTGAATATATTTCTAGTTTATTTCGTAATCTATCTGGATTTCTTTGGCGTATATATACTCGAAATATACCTGGTTTATTTTTGGTATATTTCTAGTATATATATGGTTTATGTTGCTATTTTATTTAAATTCATGCATCATTTATTTTTATGAATGTATGCTTTATATTTCGATGAAGGATACCAATAGAACGTGCTACCTAGTGGGCAGCACTAGGACCGAGTACGTACCGGTAC
>CANTUR010001551.1:0-25000 GCA_947683625.1 Mallotus nudiflorus
AGACACAACGAATTTTGACCAAATAGACGAAGTTACTTTGATCCGTTATTCACAACAATCAGACTTTCGTCGAGACATAATAAAAGGATCCGTGCGAGCACAAAGACGTAAAATAGCTATTTGGGAACTGTTTCAGGCAAATGCACATTCTCCCCTTTTTTTGGACAGAATAGACAAATCCTTTTTTTTTTCTTTTGATATTTCCGAACTGATAAAAACAATGTTTATAAATTGGATGTGTAAAAACACAGAATTCACAATTTCAAATTCTACTTATACAGAGAAAAAAACAAAAGAAAGTAAGAAAAAAGACGGGGACAAAAGAGAAGACGACAAAAGAGAGGAAAAAGCTCGGATAGAAATAGCTGAAGCCTGGGATAGCATTCTTTTTGCTCAAGTAATAAGAGGTTGTATTTTAGTAACCCAATCGATTCTTAGAAAATATATTATATTGCCTTCATTAATAATAGCTAAAAATGTCATTCGTATACTATTTTTTCAAATTCCCGAATGGTCGGGGGATTTAAAGGATTGGAGTAGAGAAATGCATGTTAAATGCACCTATAATGGAGTTCAATTATCAGAAAAAGAATTTCCGAAAAACTGGTTAACAGATGGGATTCAAATAAAGATACTATTTCCTTTTCGTCTAAAACCTTGGCACAGATCTAAGTTAAAACTCCCTCATAAAGATCCAATGAAAAAGAAAGTACAAAAAAATGATTTTTGTTTTTTAACAGTTTGGGGAATGGAAGCTGAACTCCCTTTTGGTTCTCCCCGAAAACGGCTTTCACTTTTTGAACCCATCTTTAAAAAACTTGAAAAAAAAATTCGAAAAATGAAAAAAAATGGTTTTCAAGTTATAACAATTTTAGAAGAAAGAAGAAAATTATTTCTAAATTTATCAACAGAAAAAAAAAACTGGGTCGTCAAAAACATTTTATTTCGAAAAGAAATAATAAACAAATTTTCAAAATCAAAAAGAAATAAAATTCGATTATCTGGAGTTAACGAAGTATATGAATTGAATGCAACTAAAAAAGAAAAAGATTTGTTAATCAATAACAATAATCGGACGAGTCATAAATTGTCCACCCCAATTCGATCTATGGTTTGGGCAAATTTTTCACTAACAGAAAAAAAAATGAAAGATCTTTCTGCTAGAAGAAAGATAATCCTAAATCAAATAGAAAAAATTTCAAAAGAAAAGGAAAAAAAAATTCTAACCTCGGAGATAAATATTAGTCCTAACAAAATAAGTTATAATGCTAAAATATTAAAATCATCAAAAAATTTTTCACAGATATTAAAAAGAAGAAATGCTCGATTAGCAAATAAATTCCATTTTTTTATAAAAATTTTGATTGAAAGGATATACATAGATATCTTTTTAGGTATCATTAATATTCCGAGACGCAATGCACAGCTTTTTCTTGAATCAACAAAAAAAATTATTACTAAATACATTTACAATAATGAAGAAAATCACAAAAAAATTGATAAAACAAATCAAAATACAATTCACTTTATTTCGATTATAAATAGAAAAAAGTCAAGTAATCTTGCTGTTTTTAATAAGAATAATAAGAATTCGCAGATTTTTTGTGACATATCTTCCTTGTCACAAGCGTATGTATTTTACAAATTATTACAAATCCAAATTATTAACTTATATAAGTTAAGATCTATCCTTCAATATCATGGCCTTTTTATAAAGAATGAAATAAAGGAGTATTTTAGAGTCCAAGGGATATTTCATTTCGAATTAAAAGAAAAAAATGTTAGAAATTCTGTAATGAATCAATGGAAAAACTGGTTAAAGAGTCATTATCAATATAAATACGATTTATCTCAGATTAGATGGTCTCGATTAATACCACAAAAATGGCGAAATAGAATCAATCAACACTCTATGGTTCAAAAGAAAAAATTAAACAAACGGAATTTATATGAAAAAGACCAATTAATTCAGTTTGAAAAAAAAAATGATTTTGATTTTGAGGCAGACTCATTACCAAAGCAAAAAGATAATTTTAAAAAACACTATAGATATAATCTTTTATCATATAAATCTATTAATTATGAAAATAAGAAGGACTCATATATTTATGGATCACCATTCCAAATAAATAATAAACAAAAGATTTCTTATAATTACAACACAAAAAAAAGCAACCCTTTCGACATGTTGGAAGGTATTCCTATCAATAATTATCTAGCGGAAGATGACATTATTGATATGGAGCAAAGCAAATATTTTGATTGGAAAATTCTCCATTTTTGTCTTAGAAAAAAGGTCGATATTGAATCTTGGATCGATACTGGAAGCGAAGATAAAAAAAATACTCAGACTAATAAGTCTCAAATAATTAAAAAAATTGATAAAAAAAAGATTTTTTTTCTTACAATTCACCAAGATCAAGAAATCAATTCATCCAATCAAAAAAAAAACCTTTTTGATTGGATGGGAATGAATGAAGAAATACAAAAAGGTCTCATATCAAATTTTGAACTTTGGTTCTTTCGAAAATTTGTAATACTTTACAACACATATAAGATAAACCCGTGGGCGATACCAATCCAATTTCTTCTTTTCAATTTTCATAGAAATGAAAATGTTAGTAAAACTAAGAAAATCAACGAGAAGAAAAATGGCGATCTTTTTATATCTATATCATCGAATGAAAACAAAATTATTGAATTAGAGAATCGAAATCACGAAGAAAAAGAATCCGAAGACCAAGCGGACTTTGGATCAGTTTTCACAAATCAAGAAAAAGATATTGAAGAAGATTATATGGGATTAGGTATGAAAAAAAATAGACATAAAAAGCAAAACAAAAGTCATACGGAAGTAGAACTTGATTTCTTCCTAAAACGATATTTATGTTTTCAATTAAGATGGAATGGTTCTTTAAATCAAAAAATAATCAATAATATCAAAGTATATTGTCTCCTGCTTAGACTGACAAATCCACGAGAAATTATTATATCTTCTATTCAAAGACAAGAAATAAGTCTGAATATTCTGATGGTTCAGAAGGATTTAACTCTTACAGAATTGATGAAAAAGGGAATATTGATTATCGAACCTGTTCGTCTGTCGGTAAAAAATGATGGACAATTTCTTTTGTATCAAACCGTGGGTATCTTATTAGTTCATAAGAACAAACAACAAATTAATCAAAAATACAGAGACAAAATCGATTCGATTTCTATTGAAAGGCATCAAAGTATAATTGGAAATAGAGACAAAAATGATTATGATTTACTTGTTCCAGAAAATATTTTCTCCCCGAAACGTTGTAGAGAATTAAGAATTCTAATTTCTTTCAATTTAAAAAATAAAAACAATATTCATATAAATACAGAAATTTGCAACGGTAATAACATAAAAAACCGTGGTCCCGTTTTTGATAAAAGCAAACATTTTGATAGAGATAAAAATAAACTAATTAAATTCAAATTTTTTCTTTGGCCCAATTTTCGATTAGAAGATTTAGCTTGTATGAATCGTTATTGGTTCGATACTAATAATGCCAGTCGGTTCAGTATGGTAAGGATATGTATATATCCACGGTTCAAATTTTGGTAAGGATGCATTTTTCATATATATCCCATAGCATATTTCATCCAGAAAGGAATCAATGGAATTTTTTTACTTTTCATTTTAGGTAGAATTTTGTTCTCTTTTGTAAGCGAAGAAATATATCATCCTTTTGTATCTATAACCGAATAAAAAAATTGGATTGATTAATGAGAAATTTTCAATTTTATTTGACAAAATTTTGAATTAGTAACTTGAATTACTAACAAGTAGAGATTTTTATTTTATGTATATCAAATTAAAATGAACTAACATTATTATTTATTAATACAATACATTTTTTGATTTTTTTTTATTACTGATCAATAGAAATAAAAAAGATCTTAATCTTAAAAAGGGTGGGCTATTTTATGGTAAAAAATTCATTCATTTCAGTTATTTCACAAGAAGAAAAAGACGAAAACAAAGGATCTGTTGAATTTCAAATAGTAAGTTTCACTAATAAGATACGAAGACTTACTTCACATTTGGAATTGCATAGAAAAGACTATTTATCTCAGAGAGGTTTGCGGAAAATTCTGGGAAAACGGCAACGACTGATGTCTTATTTAGCAAAGAAAAATAGAGTACGTTATAAAGAATTAATTAGCCGGGTAGATATTCGGGAATCAAAAACTCGTTAATGTGAAGAGTTTTTTTGAATTATTTGATTTATTAGATCGTAATATGAACTTCTTTTTGTTTTCAATAATTCATGAAAAAATGGATCGAGGAAATTCCTATGAATGTACCAGCTACACGAAAAGACCTTATGATAGTCAATATGGGTCCCCACCACCCATCAATGCATGGTGTTCTTCGACTCATCGTTACTCTAGACGGTGAAGATGTTATTGACTGTGAACCAATAGTAGGTTATTTACACAGAGGGATGGAAAAAATTGCGGAAAATCGAACAATTATACAATATTTGCCCTATGTAACACGCTGGGATTATTTGGCTACTATGTTCACAGAAGCAATAACAGTAAATGGTCCAGAATTGTTAGGAAATATTCAAGTGCCTAAAAGAGCTAGCTATATCAGAGTAATTATGTTGGAATTGAGTCGTATAGCTTCTCATTTGTTATGGCTTGGTCCTTTTATGGCAGATATTGGTGCACAGACCCCTTTCTTCTATATTTTTAGAGAGAGAGAGTTAGTATATGATTTATTCGAAGCTGCCACCGGTATGAGAATGATGCATAATTATTTTCGTATCGGGGGAGTAGCGGCCGATCTACCTCATGGATGGATAGATAAATGTTTGGATTTTTGCGATTATTTTTTAACAGGAGTTGCTGAATATCAAAAACTTATTACGCAAAATCCTATTTTTTTAGAACGAGTTGAAGGAGTAGGTATTGTTGGTGCGGAGAAAGCAATAAATTGGGGTTTATCAGGACCAATGCTACGAGCTTCTGGAGTACAATGGGATCTTCGTCAAGTTGATCATTATGAGTGTTACAACGAATTTGATTGGGAAGTCCAGTGGCAAAAAGAAGGAGATTCATTAGCTCGTTATTTAGTCCGAATTGGTGAAATGATGGAATCTATAAAAATTATTCAACAGGCTCTGGAAGGAATTCCGGGGGGGCCTTATGAGAATTTAGAAACCCGACGTTTTGAAAAGGATCCGGAATGGAACGATTTCGAATATCGATTCATTAGTAAGAAAACTTCTCCTACTTTTGAATTACCGAAACAAGAACTTTATGTGAGAGTCGAAGCCCCAAAAGGGGAATTGGGGATTTTTCTGATAGGGGATCAGAGTGGTTTTCCCTGGAGGTGGAAAATTCGCCCGCCCGGTTTTATCAATTTGCAAATTCTTCCCGAATTAGTTAAAAGAATGAAATTGGCTGATATTATGACAATACTAGGTAGTATAGATATCATTATGGGGGAAGTTGATCGTTGAAATGATAATTGATACAACAGAAGTACACGCTATCAATTCTTTTTCTAGATTAGAATCTTTAAATGAGGTCTATGTCTATGGAATTATATGGGTGTTTGCCCCTATTTTGACTCTTGTATTGGGAATCACGCTAGGCATACTAATAATTGTATGGTTAGAAAGAGAAATATCCGCAGGGATACAACAACGTATTGGACCTGAATATGCCGGTCCTTTAGGAGTTCTTCAAGCTCTAGCGGATGGGACAAAACTACTTTTCAAAGAAAATATTTTTCCCTCTAGGGGGAATACTCGTTTATTCAGTATCGGACCATCCATAGCAGTCATATCAACTCTATTAAGTTATTCAATAATTCCTTTTGGCTATCACCTTATTTTAACTGATCTAAATATTGGTGTTTTTTTATGGATTGCCATTTCAAGTATTGCTCCGATTGGACTTCTTATGTCAGGATATGGATCAAATAATAAATATTCCTTTTTAGGTGGTCTACGAGCTGCTGCTCAATCGATTAGTTATGAAATACCATTAACTCTTTGTGTGTTATCCATATCTCTACGTGTGATTCGTTGAAACATAAACTTTTACCTATTCCTTTATTTTTAGGAAGAAAGCGAAATCCATTGAATAGATATCTTCATTTTTTATTCATCATTTGGGTTAATGAACTAAATTGGATAGTTATATGAGTGAAAGAAAACAACTTGTCAATTTGCAGTAAAAAAATTGAGACTCATTTCCTATGTACAAGAGTAAAACAGAAATAAACATAAGAAAAGAAGACCGTTTGCCCCAAGATTGGTTGATTAGTCATCCTGGCTTGACGCGGGCTCAAAAGATCAACCCTATTGAGTTTATCATTTATATGTATTACCATAATGCTAACATAACTGGCCATTGAGAAAAAATGAGTGGATGGTTAGGAACACCAAGATACACAAAGGATTAGTAATAGAGATTTTAAAAATTATCTATCTAAAAAGATATTTCGGCAGAATATAAAAGTATATTAATTGGGGCTTTAAATTGGTAGAAATGATCAGGCAGTACTCCCCATGATTCCGATCCAGAGTATGCTCCTGCCCACTGATTAAAGAAATAACTATCAGGAACGAAATAACCCTTCCCCCCTTTAATCCCCCCTTTGTTTTTTTTCAGAAAGAAGAATAGGAACGAACAAAAAGAATCTAATATCTAATTACAATAAAATAAAAAATCAATCTTTTTTATTCTTTTTTCCTATATCCATATTCATATAGACGGAATTCGTATCATAATTCGGAATATCTAATTCTTTTTCGTAATCAAAAATGATAGGTTGAAATTGGTATTTTTACAAAAAATATTTTTATAAATAAATTATAAATAATATAAATAAAGAGTATTTTATTGAAAAATTTTGAAGTTATTACTCAAAAAAGAAAAATTGAAACTATTAAAGGATGAGATTAATTCAGAAGTACTTTTTTGTTAGTATTATAACAGATAGAATTTCATTGCGCGAATTTGGGAACGTCGATAGATTTATTTTATTTTGATCCTATATATCTTACAAATATATATATCCTACAAATATAGCAAAATAATTTATAGCAAAATAAATAATCCGATCGGGTCCTTAAATTGTTTTATGGCCTTTGAGGAGCCGTATGAGGTGAGAATCTCATGTACGGTTCTGTAATAGCGATGGGAACAGTGATGTTATCACCGACTATGATTATCTAACAGTTCAAGTACAGTTGATATAGTTGAGGCACAATCAAAATCTGGTTTTTGGGGGTGGAATTTGTGGCGTCAACCTATAGGATTTATCATTTTTTTTATTTCTTCTCTAGCAGAATGTGAGAGATTACCTTTTGATTTACCAGAAGCAGAAGAAGAATTAGTAGCAGGTTATCAAACCGAATATTCAGGTATCAAATTTGGTTTATTTTATATTGCTTCCTATCTAAGCTTATTAGTTGCTTCATTATTTGTAACAGTTCTTTACTTGGGCGGTTGGACTATCTCTAGTCCGTATATATTCGTTCCTGAGCCTTTTGAAACAAATAAAATTAAAATAAGTGGAGTCTTTGGAACAACAATTGGTATCTTTATTACATTGGTTAAAACTTATTTGTTCTTGTTCATTCCTATCACAACAAGATGGACTTTACCTAGACTAAGAATGGATCAACTTTTAAATCTTGGATGGAAATTTCTTTTACCTATTTCTCTCGGCAATCTCTTATTAACAACCTCTTTCCAACTCCTTTCGCTATAAAAGAATAAAAAAATATAAAAGAATAAAAAAAAGATTTTTTCTATATTCATGACTTGTCTTCAAATTCAAACAAGAGAAAAAAAAATAAAAAAAAAAATCATTCATAAATATAATACTCACGATATGTTTCCCATGGTAACTGGGTTCATGAATTATGGGCAACAAACCATACGAGCCGCACGGTACATTGGTCAAAGTTTCATGATTACTTTATCCCATGCAAATCGTTTACCTGTAACTATTCAATATCCTTATGAAAAATTAATCACATTGGAGCGTTTCCGCGGTCGAATCCATTTTGAATTTGATAAATGCATTGCTTGTGAAGTATGTGTTCGAGTATGTCCTATAGATTTACCTGTTGTTAATTGGAAATTGGAAACTGACATTCGAAAGAAACGGTTGCTTAATTACAGTATTGATTTCGGAATCTGTATATTTTGTGGCAACTGTGTTGAGTATTGTCCAACAAATTGTTTATCAATGACTGAAGAATATGAACTTTCCACTTATGATCGTCACGAATTGAATTATAATCAAATTGCTCTAGGTCGTTTACCAATGTCAGTAGTTGACGATTATACAATTCGAACAATTTTGAATTCAACTCAAAAAAAGAAAAATAGATAAATCACTTTGATTGATTAAAAAGTACAATTTTTAAACTAAAATTCTGTTTTGATCTAGAGGGATACAATAAGGTTTATTTCATTTTTCTTGGTCCATAACTACAAAAATGAAAAATTCCAACTATTGACTTGATTGATTGGTCAGAATTGCATCGCGGCTTAATTTTTTTGTGAAAATCTATTAATAATTAATATATGTAATAATTAATATATGTGTAATTCTATCCATTAATAATTAATATATGTAATAATTAATATATGTGTAATTCTATCCATAATTTTTTCTAAAATTAAATAATTAAATTTGGAATGCCCTTTTCGAGAAAAAATGAAATTCGTACAATAGCTGTACCTATAGTAATTTACACCCTTTAGGGTTTAAAACCTATTATAAAAAATTTCTATTATAAATAAGTTTTTCCTGGTCAGGTCAATAAGGTCATGAAAAAATAATTCCATTTTTCTTTTTTTTTTACAAATTTTACATTTTACGTGCAATGGATTTGCCTGGACTAATACACGATTTTCTTTTATTTTTTCTGGGATTAGATCTTATATTAGGGGGTCTAGGAGTGGTATTACTTACCAACCCAATTTATTCTGCCTTTTCTTTGGGATTGGTTTTTGTTTGTATATCTTTATTCTATATTTTATCAAACTCTCATTTTGTAGCTGCTGCACAGCTCCTTATTTATGTGGGAGCTATAAATATTTTAATTCTATTTGCCGTGATGTTCATGAATGGTTCAGAATATTACAAAGATTTTCGTCTTTGGACTGTTGGAAACGGAGTTACTTCCTTTGTTTGTACAAGTATTTTTGTTTCACTAATTACTATTATTCCAGATACGTCATGGTACGGAATTATTTGGACTACAAAAACAAATCAGATTATAGAACAAGATTTAATAAGTAATGGTCAACAAATTGGAATTCATTTATCAACAGACTTTTTTATTCCGTTTGAATTCATTTCAATAATTCTTTTAGTTGCTTTGATAGGTGCGATTGCTGTGGCTCGTCAGTAAAAAATCTTTCAAATGAGTAACCCCAATCCATCTGTTCTATGTTATCAAATTTCTTTTCTTTTAATTCTATTTAAAGAAAGATTATTTACGTATAAATTCTTTTATTTGATCTATTATATTATTATTATTATTTCTTTGTTCGGTAATTATGATATTCTTATTATAGTCAATAATCAATCCAATCTGTTGATGTTGAATTGTTGTTCATATTGAAATAAATCGAAATTGATAAGGAGTTGGTCAATGATGCTCGAACATGTACTTGTTTTGAGTGCCTATTTATTTTCTATCGGTATCTATGGATTGATCACGAGTAGAAATGTGGTTAGAGCCCTTATGTGTCTTGAACTTATACTGAATGCAGTTAATATAAATTTTGTAACATTTTCTTATTTTTTTGATAGTCGCCAATTAAAAGGAAATATTTTTTCAATTTTTGTTATAGCTATCGCAGCTGCTGAAGCAGCTATTGGACTAGCTATCGTTTCGTCAATTTATCGTAACAGAAAATCAACCCGTATCAATCAATCAAATTTATTGAATAAGTAGGATTAATCATATAGAATATAATTTTCATTGAGTTGGCATGTACGATACGTAACTTATCCGACCATGTTTGCGAAAACATACGAAATTAAAGTATCTTGGCTCTATCCCACGAGTCGATCCAGAATTCAATAGAAAAAATTCTGATAAATCATTGATTCGTCTGGTGTCGAAATATATGATGACTCATTTAGAAATTTACTAGATTGAATTTTTTTGAGGTTAAAAAAAATTAGAAATCCAATGTCGCATTCAGTAAAGATTTATGATACATGTATAGGGTGTACTCAATGTGTCCGAGCCTGCCCCACAGATGTATTAGAAATGATACCTTGGGATGGGTGTAAATCTAAACAAATCGCTTCTGCTCCAAGAACAGAGGACTGTGTCGGTTGTAAGAGATGTGAATCCGCCTGTCCAACGGATTTCTTGAGTGTTCGAGTTTATTTATGGCATGAAACAACCCGAAGCATGGGTCTAGCTTATTGATACTTTTCAGAGAAATCCACTTGAATCCATTTGATTTTTTGTTTACCGATAAAAACCCGTACTCGAAAAAAAAAACATAATACAATATATATATTATATTATGTATTATTTTTTGAGCACGGGTTTTTCTAGTCCAAGCGTATCTTGCCTTTACCACGAATTCTTTTCCTTGGTTAACAATATTTTTAGTTTTGCCGATATCGGCGGGTTCCTTAATTTTCTTTTTCCCTCATAGAGGAAATAAGGCAATTCGATGGTATACTTTATGTATATGTATTTTAGAACTCCTTTTAATGACTTATACGTTCTCTTATTATTTCCAATGGATGACCCATTAATCCAATTAACAGAAGATTATAAATGGATCCAATTTTTGGATTTTTACTGGAGATTGGGAATAGATGGATTTTCTTTAAGCCCTATTTTACTGACAGGATTTATCACCACTTTAGCTACTTTAGCGGCTCGGCCAATTACTCAAGATTCCCGATTATTCCATTTTCTGATGTTGGCAATGTATAGTGGTCAAATAGGATTATTTTCTTCTCAAGATCTTTTGCTTTTTTTATCATGTGGGAGTTAGAATTAATTCCTGTTTATCTACTTCTATCCATGTGGGGGGGAAAGAAGCGTCTGTATTCAGCTACAAAGTTTATTTTGTATACTGCCGGAGGTTCTGTTTTTTTATTAATGGGAGCTTTTGGCATCGCTTTATATGGTTCCAATGAAAACAAGATTCAATTTTGAAACATCAGCTAATCAATCATATCCTGCGGCGCTAGAATTTTTTTTTTATATTGGATTTCTTATTGCTTTTGCTATCAAATCACCGATTATACCCTTACATATATGGTTACCAGACACCCATGGTGAAGCACATTACAGTACTTGTATGCTTCTAGCCGGAATCTTATTAAAAATGGGGGCATACGGGTTGGTTCGAATCAATATGGAATTATTACCCCATGCCCATTCTATCTTTTCTCCCTGGTTGATAATAGTAGGTGTCATGCAAATAATCTATGCAGCTTCAACATCTCCTGGTCAACGAAATTTAAAAAAAAGAATAGCCTATTCTTCTGTATCTCATATGGGTTTCATAATTATAGGAATTTGCTCTATAAGTGATATGGGACTCAATGGAGCCATTTTACAAATAATATCACATGGGTTCATTGGCGCTGCACTTTTTTTCTTAGCAGGAACGGGTTATGATAGAATACGTCGTGTGTATCTTGACGAAATGGGCGGAATGGCTATCCTAATGCCAAAAATATTTACGACATTTAGTATCTTATCACTAGCTTCCCTTGCATTACCGGGCATGAGCGGTTTTTTTTGCGGAATTGGCAGTCTTTTTTGGAATAATTACCGGCCAAAAATATCTTTTCATGTCAAAAATAGTAATTACTTTTGGAATGGCAGTTGGCATGATATTAACTCCTATTTATTTATTATCTATGTTACGCCAGATGTTCTATGGATACAAGCTGCTTAATGCTCCAAACTCTTATTTTTTTTATTCTTATTTTTTGGATTCTGGACCGCGGGAGTTATTTGTTTCGATCTCCATCTTCTGCCTGTAATAGGTATTGGTATTTATCCGGATTTCCTTTTCTCATTATCGGTTGACAGGGTCGAAGCTCTTCTATCTAATTTTTTTTATAGATAGTTTTTTCTAAATAAAACTCAAAATTAAAAAGAAATCCTATGATTTAATGATTTAAAATTTTTAAAATCCTTATGTTATACAAGGAAAAAAATTTTTGTTTCTTAAATTCAAAATTAAAGTAAAAAAACGGAATTGTAACCAAACTTTTTTGGCATTTGTGAGAACCCTTTGAATCATCATATTAGTTGATTCAAAAGGTTCTCATCGGCTTACCTGAAGCTTCTTGTATATATGCTTTGCTGTCCTATAGAGTTGCATTCATCAGACCCTTTCCTTTCTTCAATTCAATTAGAGGTTAATTGTTAATGTAAATGAACCATAACTATGTAGTCCTATTCCTAATAAATTAACCCCAAAATAGCATATCCAAATTATAAGAAAACCAATAGAAGCGACAATTGCGGAATTTAAACCCTTCGAATTTTTATTTGTTCGAGTATGAAAATAAATTGCGAATATGGTCCACGTAATAAACGCCCAAGTTTCTTTTGGGTCCCAATTCCAATATGATCCCCATACTTCATTAGCCCAGACTGCTCCCGAAAGAATACCTATGGTTAAAAAGATAAACCCTATACTTATAATACGATAAACCCAGTCATCTAATTGTTGAATCAATTGAAACCTGTAATAATTCCTAGAATAAAAAAAAGAAATATTTCTTAAAACATTCTTTCTTTCCGTTATATATTCTATCTCACTAAAGAAAAATGAATCATTTAATTTTTTGAATTTTAATAAATTATTGCTTTTATCAACATCAAAAATTCTTATGATTTTTCGAAATGTAATTACTAGAAATGCTACTGATAATAATGATCCACACAAAAGAGCTGCATAGCCCAATATCATCATACTTACGTGCATCATTAGCCACTGGGATTGGAGAGCGGGCACTAAGATTTTTGATTGATGCGTGTTAGTTAAAAGACCTGAAGTAGCAAACCCTTGGGTAAAAAAAGTACTTGGCGCGGTTATTGCGCTTAAATAATTTTTATGTTTTTTAAAATACGGAACCATATGAATAATGGAAAAAGCCCATGAAAGAAAGATTAATGATTCATATAAATCACTAAATGGTAAATGTTCCAAAAAAATCCAACGAGTAACTAATAATCCTGTTATACAGAAAAAAATAGTTTTCATTCCTTTTTCGGACGAATCATATAATTCGACGAATTCATCGACTGCTAAAGTTATCAAATGAATTGTAATTACAATTGACACGACTGAAAAAGATATATGAGTTAATATATGTTCTATAGTTGAAAATACCATAAAAATTTGAAATTCAAAGTGGGAGGGCTCTTCAATTAGAAATCAGGAATTGAATTTATTATAGGATTTTTTGTATCTTTTTAAAAATTACAGGATGTTATGCCGCTACTCGGACTCGAACCGAGATGCTCTAGCACTGCTTCCTAAGAGCAGCGTGTCTACCGATTTCACCATAGCGGCTTGCTTGAAATCATAATAATCAATTTTTATTTAATCGTCGAGCTTGAAGGAGTCAATTCAATACAATATTTTTTTTTTGAAACATTCAAATTAAGAAAGCGAAATTCCGTTTTTTTTTTTACTTTTTAACAATAAATAAAAAACAAAAACTTTTGTCTAATTTCAAATTGAATATATGTCTTAATTCACTTTTTTTTGACTAAAGGTCTTAGAACTAAAGTGTTCTTTTATATTCAAATAGTATATAGATAGTATAAAAAGACAAAACTTATGAATGTTTAATATTGTGATTGTGACAAAAGGGTCGGTGGGGAAAATAAAATTAAAATAATAATCCCCATCCTCAAAATGAGAAAATACCCCAACAATAAAAAGAAAGATGAAAAAAAAAAAGAAAGATGAAACTTTGTATCTTCTCTTTTTTTCTTTTTTGGAAAAAAAGTGCCATTTTTATAATTCAAAAGAATTCTTTATTCTACGTATGATAAAGGCAAAAGGAGTACAATTTAATATTTATTAGTTCAAAATAAAAGATTAAAAAAGAATGGAAATCACTTTTATATTTATATATTTTTCTTTTTTTTTTTTTTTTATTTTCTATTTATTTTCTATTTTATATTAGAAATATATATTAGAAATTTTTATAAATTTATAAACAATAAAAAAAATTCAGCCCTTTCTCATGTCAAGCCAAATCAGATTATTCCAACTTTTGATTTTTTATTTGTTGCACAAAAAAACTTTTTGAATTACCTGTAGAAAGAGATTTTGCTAACGAAAAAGCTTTCAATACCGCCCAATATCCCTTTTTTTTTTTTCAAAATATTTTTTCGAATACGCTTTTTTGCTCTAGAAGTACGCTTTTTTGGAACTGCCATAATAAAGAAGTTATTTCTTGTTATCGTTGGATGTGAAAGACATTTATTGTTCAAAACAAAATCGTTTTTTACTATTCATTATCTATGCATTTAGTCTTTCAGCCATACTCTTTTCAAAAAGAAGCCTATCCGCTTATTTTATTTATATTTCTGTCTTTTTTAATTATATTCCATATATATGTGGAATATAATACAGTAATAAAGTTTAAAGCTCTAAATTGAATTTATCAACTTTTCCATTTTTCTAGTAATTGGCAAACTTGAAGAAAAAGTATCTCTAATTGAATTCAAATTTTCAAATTCGAATGAGACTATTTATTAATTTGGTAAAAAAGTAAAAAAAAAATTAGTAATTCTTTTAGTAATTTTTTCGTTTATCTTATGTAAAGGAAAAGTATCAAATAGGAGAGTCTTTTCTATAAACATAATGAAAGGAAATAAATCCGTTCCAAAATGCACTAGTTAATAATTCTGAATAAAAAAACTAAAATAAATAGTTATTTAGATCCAGTAAGGGTTCGATAAAACCATCTTTTTTATTATTTCTATAAATAAAAATACTACTTTTCTTCGAATTTTTTTAGAATAAGTATTTTTTTCACTAGTATTTTTATTTATTTTTATTTAATTTGACCAATTTGAAATTTTTGATTTAAATATGTGAAGTATTTTGGAAAATTCAAAATAATTAAGAATATAAAATTCAATTGAAGTCTTACTTCTTTATTGACTGACTTATTTAAAAAGATATAATATAAGAGCCGATGAATCAGAAAAAAGAAACAATTAATTATTAATTAAATTAAAAAATAAAAAAGTTTTTTATGGAACATATATATCAATATTCGTGGATCATACCTTTTGTTACATTCCCAATTCCTATGTTAATAGGAGCGGGACTCCTACTTTTTCCGGTGGAAACAAAAAAACTCCGTCGTACGTGGGCTTTTCCAAGCCTTTTCTTGTTAAGTATAGTCATGATTTTTTCAATCGACTTGTCTATTTATCAAATAAATAGCAGTTTTATATATCAATATATATGGTCATGGACTATCAATAATGATTTTTCGTTAGAGTTCGGACACTTGATTGACCCACTAACTTCTATTTTGTCGGTATTAATTACTACAGTTGGAATTATGGTTCTTTTTTATAGTGACAATTATATGTCTCATGATCAAGGTTATTTGAGATTTTTTGCTTATATGATTTTTTTCAATACGTCAATGTTGGGATTAGTTACTAGTTCTAATTTTATACAAATTTATATTTTTTGGGAGTTGGTTGGAATGTGTTCTTATCTATTAATAGGTTTTTGGTTCACACGACCTAGTGCATCGAATGCTTGTCAAAAAGCGTTTGTAACTAATCGTGTAGGAGATTTTGGTTTATTATTGGGAATTTTAGGCATTTATTGGATAACGGGCAGTTTCGAATTTGGGGATTTATTCAAAATATTGAATAACTTGATTTATAATAACCAAATTCATTTTTTATTTGTTACTTTGTGTGCCTTTCTATTATTTTCTGGCGCAATTGCCAAATCGGCGCAATTTCTCTCTTCATGTATGGTTACCGGATGCTATGGAAGGACCTACTCCTATTTCGGCTCTAATACATGCTGCTACTATGGTAGCGGCAGGCATTTTTCTTGTAGCTCGACTTTTTCCTCTTTTTATAGTCATACCTTACATAATGAATCTAATAGCTTTGATAGGTATAATAACAGTATTTTTAGGAGCTACTTTAGCTCTTGCTCAAAAAGATATTAAGAGAAGTTTAGCCTATTCTACAATGTCTCAATTAGGTTATATGATGTTAGCTTTAGGTATGGGGTCTTATCGAGCTGCTTTATTTCATTTGATTACTCATGCCTATTCGAAAGCATTGTTGTTTTTAGGATCTGGATCCATTATTCATTCAATGGAAGCTATTGTTGGTTATTCTCCAGATAAGAGTCAAAATATGGTTCTTATGGGTGGTTTAACAAAACATATTCCAATTACAAAAACTGCTTTTTTTTTAGGAACACTTTCTCTTTGTGGTATTCCGCCCTTCGCCTGTTTTTGGTCCAAAGATGAAATTCTTAATGATAGTTGGTTGTATTCACCGATTTTCGCAATAATAGCTTGTTTCACAGCCGGATTAACTGCATTTTATGCGTTTCGGGTTTATTTACTTACTTTTGAAGGACATTTAAATGTTCATTTTCGAAATTACAGTGGTAAAAAAAACAGTTCATTTTATTCAATATCTTTATGGGGTAAAGAAAGGTCAAAAATGTTTAACAAAAATTTCGGAACTTTCTTAACAACGAATAATAATGAAAGGGCTTCTTTTTTTTGGAAGAACACATATCAAATTGATGGTAATGTAAGAAAGATGCTGTGGCCCTTTTTTACTATTAAAACTATTAAAAATTTTAACACTAAAAGGGTTTTTTCTTATCCCCATGAATCGGATAATACTATGTTTTTTCCTATGCTTGTCTTGGTACTATTTACTTTGTTTATTGGAGCCATAGGAATTCCCTTCAACCAAGAAGGAATGGAGTTAGATATATTGTCAAAACTGTTAACTCCGTCTTTAAACCCTTTGCATCAAAATTCAAATAATTCTGTGGATTGGTATGAATTTGTAACAAATGCAATTTTTTCAGTCAGTATAGCCTTTTTCGGAATATTTATAGCGTCTTCTTTATATAAGCCTGCTTATTCGTCCTTACAAAATTTGAATTTTTTGAATTCGTTCGCCAAAAAAGGCCCTATTTTGGAAAAAATAATAAATGTCATACATAATTGGTCCTATAGCCGAGGTTACATAGATACTTTTTATGGACTATCTTTTATTGGAGGTATAAGAAAATTAGTGGAATTAATTCATTTTTTTGATAAACGGATAGTTGATGGAATTACCAATGGAGTCGGTGTTACCAGTTTCTTTGTAGGGGAGGGTATAAAATATGTAGGAAGTGGTCGCATCTCTTCTTATCTCTTATTGTATTTATTTTATGCATTAATTTTTTTATTAATTTACTTTCTTTTTTCTTTTTACAATTATTAATTTACTTTCTTTTTTCTTTTTACAAAACAAAATGTAAAATTTGTAAAAAAAAAAAGAAAAATGGAATTATTTTTTCATGACCTTATTGACCTGACCAGGAAAAACTTATTTATAATAGAAATTTTTTATAATAGGTTTTAAACCCTAAAGGGTGTAAATTACTATAGGTACAGCTATTGTACGAATTTCATTTTTTCTCGAAAAGGGCATTCCAAATTTAATTATTTAATTTTAGAAAAAATTATGGATAGAATTACACATATATTAATTATTACATATATTAATTATTAATGGATAGAATTACACATATATTAATTATTACATATATTAATTATTAATAGATTTTCACAAAAAAATTAAGCCGCGATGCAATTCTGACCAATCAATCAAGTCAATAGTTGGAATTTTTCATTTTTGTAGTTATGGACCAAGAAAAATGAAATAAACCTTATTGTATCCCTCTAGATCAAAACAGAATTTTAGTTTAAAAATTGTACTTTTTAATCAATCAAAGTGATTTATCTATTTTTCTTTTTTTGAGTTGAATTCAAAATTGTTCGAATTGTATAATCGTCAACTACTGACATTGGTAAACGACCTAGAGCAATTTGATTATAATTCAATTCGTGACGATCATAAGTGGAAAGTTCATATTCTTCAGTCATTGATAAACAATTTGTTGGACAATACTCAACACAGTTGCCACAAAATATACAGATTCCGAAATCAATACTGTAATTAAGCAACCGTTTCTTTCGAATGTCAGTTTCCAATTTCCAATTAACAACAGGTAAATCTATAGGACATACTCGAACACATACTTCACAAGCAATGCATTTATCAAATTCAAAATGGATTCGACCGCGGAAACGCTCCAATGTGATTAATTTTTCATAAGGATATTGAATAGTTACAGGTAAACGATTTGCATGGGATAAAGTAATCATGAAACTTTGACCAATGTACCGTGCGGCTCGTATGGTTTGTTGCCCATAATTCATGAACCCAGTTACCATGGGAAACATATCGTGAGTATTATATTTATGAATGATTTTTTTTTTTATTTTTTTTTCTCTTGTTTGAATTTGAAGACAAGTCATGAATATAGAAAAAATCTTTTTTTTATTCTTTTATATTTTTTTATTCTTTTATAGCGAAAGGAGTTGGAAAGAGGTTGTTAATAAGAGATTGCCGAGAGAAATAGGTAAAAGAAATTTCCATCCAAGATTTAAAAGTTGATCCATTCTTAGTCTAGGTAAAGTCCATCTTGTTGTGATAGGAATGAACAAGAACAAATAAGTTTTAACCAATGTAATAAAGATACCAATTGTTGTTCCAAAGACTCCACTTATTTTAATTTTATTTGTTTCAAAAGGCTCAGGAACGAATATATACGGACTAGAGATAGTCCAACCGCCCAAGTAAAGAACTGTTACAAATAATGAAGCAACTAATAAGCTTAGATAGGAAGCAATATAAAATAAACCAAATTTGATACCTGAATATTCGGTTTGATAACCTGCTACTAATTCTTCTTCTGCTTCTGGTAAATCAAAAGGTAATCTCTCACATTCTGCTAGAGAAGAAATAAAAAAAATGATAAATCCTATAGGTTGACGCCACAAATTCCACCCCCAAAAACCAGATTTTGATTGTGCCTCAACTATATCAACTGTACTTGAACTGTTAGATAATCATAGTCGGTGATAACATCACTGTTCCCATCGCTATTACAGAACCGTACATGAGATTCTCACCTCATACGGCTCCTCAAAGGCCATAAAACAATTTAAGGACCCGATCGGATTATTTATTTTGCTATAAATTATTTTGCTATATTTGTAGGATATATATATTTGTAAGATATATAGGATCAAAATAAAATAAATCTATCGACGTTCCCAAATTCGCGCAATGAAATTCTATCTGTTATAATACTAACAAAAAAGTACTTCTGAATTAATCTCATCCTTTAATAGTTTCAATTTTTCTTTTTTGAGTAATAACTTCAAAATTTTTCAATAAAATACTCTTTATTTATATTATTTATAATTTATTTATAAAAATATTTTTTGTAAAAATACCAATTTCAACCTATCATTTTTGATTACGAAAAAGAATTAGATATTCCGAATTATGATACGAATTCCGTCTATATGAATATGGATATAGGAAAAAAGAATAAAAAAGATTGATTTTTTATTTTATTGTAATTAGATATTAGATTCTTTTTGTTCGTTCCTATTCTTCTTTCTGAAAAAAAACAAAGGGGGGATTAAAGGGGGGAAGGGTTATTTCGTTCCTGATAGTTATTTCTTTAATCAGTGGGCAGGAGCATACTCTGGATCGGAATCATGGGGAGTACTGCCTGATCATTTCTACCAATTTAAAGCCCCAATTAATATACTTTTATATTCTGCCGAAATATCTTTTTAGATAGATAATTTTTAAAATCTCTATTACTAATCCTTTGTGTATCTTGGTGTTCCTAACCATCCACTCATTTTTTCTCAATGGCCAGTTATGTTAGCATTATGGTAATACATATAAATGATAAACTCAATAGGGTTGATCTTTTGAGCCCGCGTCAAGCCAGGATGACTAATCAACCAATCTTGGGGCAAACGGTCTTCTTTTCTTATGTTTATTTCTGTTTTACTCTTGTACATAGGAAATGAGTCTCAATTTTTTTACTGCAAATTGACAAGTTGTTTTCTTTCACTCATATAACTATCCAATTTAGTTCATTAACCCAAATGATGAATAAAAAATGAAGATATCTATTCAATGGATTTCGCTTTCTTCCTAAAAATAAAGGAATAGGTAAAAGTTTATGTTTCAACGAATCACACGTAGAGATATGGATAACACACAAAGAGTTAATGGTATTTCATAACTAATCGATTGAGCAGCAGCTCGTAGACCACCTAAAAAGGAATATTTATTATTTGATCCATATCCTGACATAAGAAGTCCAATCGGAGCAATACTTGAAATGGCAATCCATAAAAAAACACCAATATTTAGATCAGTTAAAATAAGGTGATAGCCAAAAGGAATTATTGAATAACTTAATAGAGTTGATATGACTGCTATGGATGGTCCGATACTGAATAAACGAGTATTCCCCCTAGAGGGAAAAATATTTTCTTTGAAAAGTAGTTTTGTCCCATCCGCTAGAGCTTGAAGAACTCCTAAAGGACCGGCATATTCAGGTCCAATACGTTGTTGTATCCCTGCGGATATTTCTCTTTCTAACCATACAATTATTAGTATGCCTAGCGTGATTCCCAATACAAGAGTCAAAATAGGGGCAAACACCCATATAATTCCATAGACATAGACCTCATTTAAAGATTCTAATCTAGAAAAAGAATTGATAGCGTGTACTTCTGTTGTATCAATTATCATTTCAACGATCAACTTCCCCCATAATGATATCTATACTACCTAGTATTGTCATAATATCAGCCAATTTCATTCTTTTAACTAATTCGGGAAGAATTTGCAAATTGATAAAACCGGGCGGGCGAATTTTCCACCTCCAGGGAAAACCACTCTGATCCCCTATCAGAAAAATCCCCAATTCCCCTTTTGGGGCTTCGACTCTCACATAAAGTTCTTGTTTCGGTAATTCAAAAGTAGGAGAAGTTTTCTTACTAATGAATCGATATTCGAAATCGTTCCATTCCGGATCCTTTTCAAAACGTCGGGTTTCTAAATTCTCATAAGGCCCCCCCGGAATTCCTTCCAGAGCCTGTTGAATAATTTTTATAGATTCCATCATTTCACCAATTCGGACTAAATAACGAGCTAATGAATCTCCTTCTTTTTGCCACTGGACTTCCCAATCAAATTCGTTGTAACACTCATAATGATCAACTTGACGAAGATCCCATTGTACTCCAGAAGCTCGTAGCATTGGTCCTGATAAACCCCAATTTATTGCTTTCTCCGCACCAACAATACCTACTCCTTCAACTCGTTCTAAAAAAATAGGATTTTGCGTAATAAGTTTTTGATATTCAGCAACTCCTGTTAAAAAATAATCGCAAAAATCCAAACATTTATCTATCCATCCATGAGGTAGATCGGCCGCTACTCCCCCGATACGAAAATAATTATGCATCATTCTCATACCGGTGGCAGCTTCGAATAAATCATATACTAACTCTCTCTCTCTAAAAATATAGAAGAAAGGGGTCTGTGCACCAATATCTGCCATAAAAGGACCAAGCCATAACAAATGAGAAGCTATACGACTCAATTCCAACATAATTACTCTGATATAGCTAGCTCTTTTAGGCACTTGAATATTTCCTAACAATTCTGGACCATTTACTGTTATTGCTTCTGTGAACATAGTAGCCAAATAATCCCAGCGTGTTACATAGGGCAAATATTGTATAATTGTTCGATTTTCCGCAATTTTTTCCATCCCTCTGTGTAAATAACCTACTATTGGTTCACAGTCAATAACATCTTCACCGTCTAGAGTAACGATGAGTCGAAGAACACCATGCATTGATGGGTGGTGGGGACCCATATTGACTATCATAAGGTCTTTTCGTGTAGCTGGTACATTCATAGGAATTTCCTCGATCCATTTTTTCATGAATTATTGAAAACAAAAAGAAGTTCATATTACGATCTAATAAATCAAATAATTCAAAAAAACTCTTCACATTAACGAGTTTTTGATTCCCGAATATCTACCCGGCTAATTAATTCTTTATAACGTACTCTATTTTTCTTTGCTAAATAAGACATCAGTCGTTGCCGTTTTCCCAGAATTTTCCGCAAACCTCTCTGAGATAAATAGTCTTTTCTATGCAATTCCAAATGTGAAGTAAGTCTTCGTATCTTATTAGTGAAACTTACTATTTGAAATTCAACAGATCCTTTGTTTTCGTCTTTTTCTTCTTGTGAAATAACTGAAATGAATGAATTTTTTACCATAAAATAGCCCACCCTTTTTAAGATTAAGATCTTTTTTATTTCTATTGATCAGTAATAAAAAAAAATCAAAAAATGTATTGTATTAATAAATAATAATGTTAGTTCATTTTAATTTGATATACATAAAATAAAAATCTCTACTTGTTAGTAATTCAAGTTACTAATTCAAAATTTTGTCAAATAAAATTGAAAATTTCTCATTAATCAATCCAATTTTTTTATTCGGTTATAGATACAAAAGGATGATATATTTCTTCGCTTACAAAAGAGAACAAAATTCTACCTAAAATGAAAAGTAAAAAAATTCCATTGATTCCTTTCTGGATGAAATATGCTATGGGATATATATGAAAAATGCATCCTTACCAAAATTTGAACCGTGGATATATACATATCCTTACCATACTGAACCGACTGGCATTATTAGTATCGAACCAATAACGATTCATACAAGCTAAATCTTCTAATCGAAAATTGGGCCAAAGAAAAAATTTGAATTTAATTAGTTTATTTTTATCTCTATCAAAATGTTTGCTTTTATCAAAAACGGGACCACGGTTTTTTATGTTATTACCGTTGCAAATTTCTGTATTTATATGAATATTGTTTTTATTTTTTAAATTGAAAGAAATTAGAATTCTTAATTCTCTACAACGTTTCGGGGAGAAAATATTTTCTGGAACAAGTAAATCATAATCATTTTTGTCTCTATTTCCAATTATACTTTGATGCCTTTCAATAGAAATCGAATCGATTTTGTCTCTGTATTTTTGATTAATTTGTTGTTTGTTCTTATGAACTAATAAGATACCCACGGTTTGATACAAAAGAAATTGTCCATCATTTTTTACCGACAGACGAACAGGTTCGATAATCAATATTCCCTTTTTCATCAATTCTGTAAGAGTTAAATCCTTCTGAACCATCAGAATATTCAGACTTATTTCTTGTCTTTGAATAGAAGATATAATAATTTCTCGTGGATTTGTCAGTCTAAGCAGGAGACAATATACTTTGATATTATTGATTATTTTTTGATTTAAAGAACCATTCCATCTTAATTGAAAACATAAATATCGTTTTAGGAAGAAATCAAGTTCTACTTCCGTATGACTTTTGTTTTGCTTTTTATGTCTATTTTTTTTCATACCTAATCCCATATAATCTTCTTCAATATCTTTTTCTTGATTTGTGAAAACTGATCCAAAGTCCGCTTGGTCTTCGGATTCTTTTTCTTCGTGATTTCGATTCTCTAATTCAATAATTTTGTTTTCATTCGATGATATAGATATAAAAAGATCGCCATTTTTCTTCTCGTTGATTTTCTTAGTTTTACTAACATTTTCATTTCTATGAAAATTGAAAAGAAGAAATTGGATTGGTATCGCCCACGGGTTTATCTTATATGTGTTGTAAAGTATTACAAATTTTCGAAAGAACCAAAGTTCAAAATTTGATATGAGACCTTTTTGTATTTCTTCATTCATTCCCATCCAATCAAAAAGGTTTTTTTTTTGATTGGATGAATTGATTTCTTGATCTTGGTGAATTGTAAGAAAAAAAATCTTTTTTTTATCAATTTTTTTAATTATTTGAGACTTATTAGTCTGAGTATTTTTTTTATCTTCGCTTCCAGTATCGATCCAAGATTCAATATCGACCTTTTTTCTAAGACAAAAATGGAGAATTTTCCAATCAAAATATTTGCTTTGCTCCATATCAATAATGTCATCTTCCGCTAGATAATTATTGATAGGAATACCTTCCAACATGTCGAAAGGGTTGCTTTTTTTTGTGTTGTAATTATAAGAAATCTTTTGTTTATTATTTATTTGGAATGGTGATCCATAAATATATGAGTCCTTCTTATTTTCATAATTAATAGATTTATATGATAAAAGATTATATCTATAGTGTTTTTTAAAATTATCTTTTTGCTTTGGTAATGAGTCTGCCTCAAAATCAAAATCATTTTTTTTTTCAAACTGAATTAATTGGTCTTTTTCATATAAATTCCGTTTGTTTAATTTTTTCTTTTGAACCATAGAGTGTTGATTGATTCTATTTCGCCATTTTTGTGGTATTAATCGAGACCATCTAATCTGAGATAAATCGTATTTATATTGATAATGACTCTTTAACCAGTTTTTCCATTGATTCATTACAGAATTTCTAACATTTTTTTCTTTTAATTCGAAATGAAATATCCCTTGGACTCTAAAATACTCCTTTATTTCATTCTTTATAAAAAGGCCATGATATTGAAGGATAGATCTTAACTTATATAAGTTAATAATTTGGATTTGTAATAATTTGTAAAATACATACGCTTGTGACAAGGAAGATATGTCACAAAAAATCTGCGAATTCTTATTATTCTTATTAAAAACAGCAAGATTACTTGACTTTTTTCTATTTATAATCGAAATAAAGTGAATTGTATTTTGATTTGTTTTATCAATTTTTTTGTGATTTTCTTCATTATTGTAAATGTATTTAGTAATAATTTT
>CANTUR010001551.1:45000-47851 GCA_947683625.1 Mallotus nudiflorus
CTTTTAGTTATTCAATTAAACCAATGATTCGTTATTGGAGCAGATAGCAACAACCACCATTTCATCCGACATACGTATTTTTGATTTTCCAATGGATTTACATCTTTCATTAATGGAAATTTTTTGATGTAGTGAGTAATAGTTCTGGTTGCTTGCTGTTCAAGAATTCTTGTTTAGGCAGTTCATACCATCCATACATAGTGTTTTGATCTAAGATTCCAATTCTTCCATGTTTCCGCAGTAACATCTTGTTCCATGTCCAAAATATGGAAGAAACAGGTGTTTCCACGACTCTACCACCCAGTCAATTCTGTTCCACTGAATCCCTATTTCATGGCCACATATCTTTCAGGCTAAGGAATGGGAAACCTTTCTCCTATTACATGAATCCAATTTTCATTTCATCCGGGAAAAGCCATCTTTTTCTCAACAATGCCTTTGTCATTTGATCCAATAGCGTTCCGTTAGATAGGAACAGATTTGATAAATACTGATAACTCTCGGATAGAGTATTAGAACGGAAAAATCCATTAGATAATGAACTATTGGTTCTAAGCCATCTCTGGCGATGAATCAACAATTCGAAGTGCTTTTCTTGCGTATTCTTGATAAACCAGCGTTTATATATAGATGTAGGAGGATCCGTTTGGGAAGTAAGAAGCTCCTTTGACATCTCTTCATCTGCAAAGAATTCTCGATGTGAAAACACAGAGACAAAGGGCTGATCTTTGAATAGGAAAAAGAGTGGATCTGCAGGGTCCCAAATGAATTGGCTTATTCGAAAAAAGCCTTGTTCTTTGGAAGATCTATCTCGTATCTGGTACTGCAGGGCTCCACTCTGCAAGAACTCCGAATCATTCTCTTGAAGCTCATCTTCTTCATTATAAATGATCCGCTTGCCCCGAAATGACCTGGCCCAATAGGGAAATCCCAATTCATTGGGCCTTTCGATACAATCAAATAGAAAGCCCCAAGGGCGCCATATTCTAGGAGCCAAAACTATATGATTGAATAAATCCTCCTCTATCTGTTGCGGGTCGAGGACTTCTTCTCCTTCCCCTTCTTCAAACTCCGATTCGTATTTTTCATAGAGAAATCTCTGATCAAGGATAGAACAAGATCCATTTTGCATCATATCTAAGGGACTTCTTGGTTCGGGCCGAAGAAGCAATGTCACTCGATCATTATCAAACTGACTGCAACCTTTTTCTGTCCGTGAGGATCCCACCAGAGCGCTTTCTACTTCTAATAGGCCATGAACTAGATCAGAATCATTCTCAACAAGTCCATAATAAGTGATCCCATTTTTTTCATCGGGTCCGGGTAGAGACCAAAGGTCTTGAGCAACCGATCCGGCAGAACAACTCAAAAGATAAAGAAGTATCGTTAATTTCTTCATGCTCGTTCCAAGTTCGAAGTACCATTTGTACAAATAAGAATCCCCTTCGTTACAGGATTTCTTCTTCATATAGATAGATATAGGATCTATGGGGCAATTACTTAGAAATACATTTTGTGCAACAGCCCGTCCTATCTGATAGAAAAGGATCCCATGATCCTGAACCGATCTTACCTGGGATCGCAAATCCCAAGTTTGTCTATGAAGAGCAGATCTAATTATATTAGTGTCTATAATTGATTTCTTCTGTGTAATACTAATTGATAGGGCCTCATCGGTAAGTGCTACAAGATCTCGTACATTGGAACCCATGGTTATGGACCCGAATCCATTAGTATGGAACATTTTCTTTTCCAAGTGAAATCCCCTAGTATATGAAAGAGTAAAAAAGTGCTTTCGTTGTTGTGGAATAAGAAGCCTTCGTATCTTAATGCATGTATTTAATTTTTTCGGAGCTATTAGAGCGGGATCCACTTTTTTGGGAATATGAGTCGAAGCAATAACAAGAATATTTCTAGTGGAACATCTTTCACAATCCCTGGAGAGATAGTTCGCTAATAGACCGAGGGATAAGTAATTCGACTCATTCACATCCAGATCATGAATGTTTGGAATCCATATTATGCAAGGAGACATTGCTTTTGCTAATTCGAATTGAAGGGTGATATAAAATCGGTCTA
The DNA here is from genome assembly GCA_947683625.1 of Mallotus nudiflorus. NCBI lineage: Eukaryota > Viridiplantae > Streptophyta > Magnoliopsida > Malpighiales > Euphorbiaceae > Mallotus > Mallotus nudiflorus. Next base: position 47,080 of record CANTUR010001551.1, read on the forward strand.
TTTCCGGCATCATATCCATAGTTAGCGCATTCATCCTAGTTAGAAACTCCAGCTCCGTATCAAAGTCACGGTCGATATCGTCACTCACATCAATATCGTCACTCACATCAATATCGTCACGATCATCAATATCGTCACGATCATCAATATCGTCACGATCATCAATATCGTCACGATCATCAATATCGTCACTATCATCAATAAGAAAACCCTTAGGCTTGTTATCCAGGAACTTGTTCAGAAATACTGTAATGAAAGGAAGATAGGAGTTTGTCGCTAGGTATTTGACCAAATAGGATCGTCCAGTTCCTATAGAACCTATCACTAAAATACCCCTAGAGGGGGATAGGGCTAAGCGGAGCGAAAAGGGTTTTCCATGAGATGGGAAATGAAAACTATTCACCCCACACGAGGTTTGTGAATAAGTGGTTGTCTGATAATAAGCAAGGAATATCCGTCTTTCTGCTAAACAGGGTGTATTGAACTCATAATTCATTAGATACTTTTTATGAATGTCAACTAAGTATCGTAAATAAATTGCTCCCGGCTCTTCAATCACTTGATAACCAGAGTCATTCTTTGATAAATGATCACTATGAGTCAGACTCAATAGAATTTGATCAATCCTTTTTTCTGTCGTTAAGGTGGAGAACTGAACCAAGAATTCTCTTTCTTTATCATCAATCGAATCACTGTTCGCGACCAAGGATTCTATTTTATCATCAATCCAATCACCGTTCACGTTTTTTCTTTTTCTTATCAATGAATAAAT